>PVIU01005399.1:0-41298 GCA_004026605.1 Ondatra zibethicus | reverse complement strand
GCTTGCCTGAAGATCAGAGACTAAAACAGCCACACTGGTCAGCCTTACAGACCAGGCAGCAGTGGCACACACCTTTAATCCCGTGGCCACGGTAGTTAGCTATAGAGGCCAGGAGGTGGTGGTACACACCTTTAATCCCAATACTAGAGAGGAGTATAGTAGAGAGGAGACAGGTCTCAGATCAGTCTCTGTCTGAGGATTTGTGGAGGCAGGATCGCCATTTCTGTCTGAGGTAGAGGTAAAAGCCAGTGGCTGGCTGCTTTGTTTTTCTGACCTTCAGGTTGAACCTGAGTATCTGTCTCTGGGTTCTTACTATTCGTGCTACAGGTTGCAGCTGCTGGTATTAACGTTAGAGTGGAAATGCAGGGTCAGTTGAGCTGGAGGAGCAAGGTGAAGGGATGGCCCTACAAGCACAAAAGGGCAGCTAAATGGACAGTGGTTTCAGACAACACAACAAGCAAATGCAAATGTCAAGTACAGTAGTCTGTGTCAACAGCAGGGACCAAGTAGACTTGAAGCCCCTGGGATAGTTGGAAGTCCTCTGTCTGTTCATCTTTGAGGCACATACTGGATGGTCAGATGACAGATGAGTGGGATTAGATTATCACTGTCCCAGTGCTGAGTGTCCACTGCTTTATGGGGAATCATATGAGGGAGTTGGACTCTTCCCTTGGTTTGGTGTGTCTGATGAGTTCTTGAGTTCTTTCTTTAAAAATTTTTGGTGTGTGGGGCTGAAGAGATGGCTCAGGTTAAGAGCACTGGCTGCTTTTCCAAAGGTCTTGAGTTCAATTCCTAGCTCACAACCATCTATAATGAGATCTCGTGTCTTCCTCTGGCCTGCAGTGCAGGCATACATGCAGGCGGAACAACATACATGATAAATAAATCTTAAAGAAAAATTTCTGTGAGGTACAGTGGGTAGTGGTGGATGGGGAGCTGCATTTGTGTGTGGCACAGTTGGTAGTGGTGGAGGTTAGAGGACAACTTTATGGAGTAGTTTTTCTTCTTGAAGCTTTAGGTGGGATCCACGGATAAGGGCAGGCTCCAGGCTTGCACAGCAAGCACTTGTACCCACTGAGCCATCCAGCTCACTAGCACCTAACAAGTTCTTGGACTTTGTTTTCCTAATATGATCTTAATATGCCCATGTGCCCCATACATCTCAGTTCACCCCAGTAAATGTATGGGGACCCTTCCTGCTGTGCCTCACGGGTCGAGCTAGAGTGGCCTTCCAGCCTCAAAATTGAGTCACAGGCTGCTTTAAAATGAAGTCTCTCTGGACAAGGCACAGTACTGTTCTTTACAGTATGGAGGAACTTATGGCAGGAACAAGCTTGATTTCAAACATTTCTAATTAGTGTCATATCTTACCAACTCAAACTGCCCTTCAGTCATTGGTAATTTTGCCTTGGCCTCTGGGTGCTAGGATTATAGCTGTGTGTCCTGAAGACAGGTTAGAAAATAAATCTCTAAAAAGAGAGAAAATTATTTAGTTGAAGACTTTGAGGTCTCAGGGAAACACATAAAATAGCAAAATTGAACATTCTGGAGCCTAATTTGCTTTCCTTTGAGTTTAAATATTTTAATTGAGCCAGGCATGGGTGATGCGTGCAAATAATCATTGCAGATAGCATGGTAAAACAAAGCAGCAGACCCTGATACAGTACCAAAAGCATGATCCTTAAGAGGAAAAAACTGGTGAATGGGACTTTATTAAAACTGAAAAGGTGTGGGACTGGAGAGATGGTTCAGAGATTATGAGCATTGACTACTCTTCTAGAGGTCCTGAGTTCAGTTTCCAAAAACCACATAGTAGCTCACAATCATCTACAATGAGATCTGGTGCTCTCTTCTGACGTGCAGGTATATATGCAGGCAAAACACTATATACATAATAAATAAATAAATCTTTTTTAAAAACCTGAAAAGGTGTAAGTCAGGCACAGTGGTGCATGTCTTTAATGTCAGCACTTGGGAGGCAGAGGTGGGCTGATCTCTGAGTTCGAACCCAGCCTCCTCTACAGAATGAGTTCCAGGACAGCCAGGACTGCTACACAGAGAAATCCTGTCTTGAAAAACCATAAAAACAAAACAAAATTGCAAAGTTGTGTTCTACAAAAGACACGATCAAGCGAATTCAGTAATGGCATGGGCGGGTATAAAGTATTTATGAAAACTTATATCTGAAAGAGGACTTAAAAACATAATGGTGAAAAGAAATGCAGATTTAAAAGCAGTCAAAATATCTGAACAGATTCTTCATTGAAGAAGAGATTGCAGTTTGCAGTAACATACAAATAAACACTCAGCATTATGTCATTAGGCGATTGCAGTAGAAATGATGAGATACCACTTCATACCATTGCAGTGATGAAAGTTCAAAATTCGAACTCTACTAGATGCTCTTGAGGGTGTGAAAAACAGAAATGCATTGCTAATAGAAATTCAGAAGGGTGCAGCACAGTGTGAAAGACAGTAAGAGTTTCTTACAAAGCTAAACACAATCTTGCTGTGTGATCTAATGGTAATGGTGCTTCATACTTATACATATTACATTAAAACTTATATCCACATAAAAACATACACTTAATGTTCATAGAAGCTTTTTCCCATTGCTAAAACTTGGAAGTAATCAGGATGTCCTTGAGTGGGTGAATGGATAAATGCTGATGGGTTCAGAAAACTGGATCTTAATCAGCAATAAAACCTGTCAAGCTACAGAAAGGTGTCGGGAACCTTAAGTGCATGCTGCTGAGTGGTTCAGTTTAACAGCTTTCTGGGAAAGGCTGTAGAGGCTGTCATCTGGGATTTGGATAGGACAAAGGGGATATAGGGCAGTTTTTGTGATGAGACTGTTGTGTTTGGTACTGTAATGGTAACTTCTCAGATTCTACATTTGTCAAAACTCAGTTTTTCAGTGTGAAGAGTGAACCGTGATCTTCAGCACTTTGCCAGCGTTTGAGCATCCCTTGTAACAGTGCTTCACACTAATGGATGGTGACAATGAGGGAACTCAGGGGAGGAGAGCACTGGAGGTGCTGATTGTCCTGGTTCTCTGACTATAAGCCTGCTCTAAGAGTCAGTCGCTTAGATTGTTTTTCACATCTACTTATTTAGTGCGTTGTTTGCCACAGCACATGTGTGGGAATCAGAGGACAGCTTGTGGGAGTGTCTCTCCTACCACGTGGGTCCTGGGGATTGAACTCAGGTCACCAGGCTTGTCAGCAAGTGCATTTACCCCACTGAACATTGATCTAGCAGGACCAAGGCCTAGAACAGTGAGCACCTTGAACACTCTGTACTTCACAGAGGAAGCAGGAACTCGTGGTTGTTGTAACACTTGGTAGAGGTCAGTGGGAAGGTCTCCATTGAGATAATAACGGGCTGTAGCGTGGGAGGTGATATTTGTAAGCAGAGAAGTAGGAGAAGGATGTGGCAGACAGGAGCCTGAGCAGCCCGATGAAGAAACCACCAGGGAGGGGCAGGGACAAGTGTCAGATGGGTCTCAGATCATATAAGGTGGGATGGAGTCAGTCAATAAATGGTTACTATTTAATGCTGTACTATTTTGTACATATCTGAAGTCTTTTTCTTGTCTTTACCAGGAATGCAGAGGTATATAGGACTCTGACAAACTCCTGTGTTCGTGGATTATAATGTAGTGGACAGAACAAGCTTCTAGAAGGTTGTGTGTAACACTCTTACCTAGTTCTTGGGTCTTGCCCATCAGTGCTGACCACTTGGTATTTAAGCTTGTGTGTGAATGTGGTAGATGGCTTCTGTAGTGGGTTGGACAGACAAGAAGTTGCTATGAGAAAGCACACAGACAGAGGCAGGCGGAAGGCTGGGGTCAGAACAGGCTGCCTGGTGTACTGTACTGACCATGGATGTGCACACTTTAGAACACTAGGTTGAGTTCCTTCAGATGTTGTTAGCCTTAATGCTGCCATTTTTCATTCTTCCCCAGGTATAGTAGTAGAAGATTGTTTGATTTTGCTTCAAAACTTGTTAAAAAACAACAATTCCAATCAAAACTTTTTTAAAGAAGGCTCGTATATTCAACGTATGAAACCTTGGTTTGAAGTTGGAGATGAAAATTCTGGTTGGTCAGCACAGAAAGTGACCAATCTACATTTAATGCTGCAGGTATGTGGTCCTTAGACATCATTGTGGTTGAATTTTGTCAGGAATCTTTTCATCGAAAAGAAAATCACTCCCATTTGCTAAATCGAGGATTTTTAGTTGGTTTTAGGGGAAATGTAAAACCTTTTTTTTTTTTAAAGGATTTAAAAGAATCATGTACTCATTACGTACAGTAATACGTTATACAAGAGCGTTTTCATTAATAGTAGTGTATCTGCTTGATTGAGCATGTTATTGCATCTTGTGTGTGGAGGTCAGGACAACTTGAGGGAGACAGTCTTTTCTACCATGTGAGTCCCACACAGGGTAATTTATAACTCTTTCCCCCGGCAGCTAAAAGTATATATTCTGTGCTGACCACGTGCTTGTCCTGCGCTCCCCTACTCTCCGCCTTACCCTCTCCCCTGTTGTTATCTCCTCAGTTCTATAGATAGTGTTTATGTAAAAGTCTAAAAAACATTGGTTGTGGTGACGCATGCCCGTAGGATTTGCTGAAGGAGGCAGAGGCAGGAGGATCACGAGTTCGAGGCCAGCCTGGGCTACACATTAAAAAATTTTTAAAAAAAAGTCTAAAAATCACAAATGACAAAAAATGTTGACGTTTCTCTTTTCTCTGACTGGCCTATTCATTTAGCATGGCTATCTCTAGTTGCATTAACTTTTCTACAAATAAATACCATTTTTTAAGGTTTATTTTATTTTTATTTATATCTGTATGGTGAGAGTATGTATGCTACTTGTGTATGAGTGCCCATGAAGGCCAAAATAGAGTGTTGGAGACCCTGAGCTGGAGTTAGAGGGAATTTGAGTCACCACAGATTCAGGGGCTGAGAATCAAACTTGTGCTCTTAACTACTGAACTATCTCTTGGTTCTCATACCTTCACACTTTATGGCTGAGAGAAATCTGTTCCAAATTTGTATTCAATCATCTGCTGTTGGACACTCAAGTTGGTTCCCTAACTTAACTTGTGCATGGTGTTGCAGTGACCACTGATATGCAGATGTCTCTGTGTCCTTTAGACCTACCTGGAGCGGTATAGCTGTGTTATGACATAGAGGACCATGTAAAGAATTTTTTGAGGGGCTGGAGAGATGGTTCAGTGGTTAAAAACATTTGCTGCTCTTCCACAGGACCCAGACTTGGTTCCAGCATTTATATTAGGAAGCACCATTTGCTGGTAACTCCAAGTTTCAGGGATCTGATGTCCTCTTCTGGCCTTTTCACACACCAACAAACACATGGCCTGTTCATTCATATGGCTTCCCCCCCAACACACACACACAATAAAAATTTTAAAATAGGGTTTGGGGATTTAGCTCAGAGGTAGAGTACTTAACTAGGAAGCACAAGGCTCTGGGTTGGGTCCTCAGCGCCAATAAAAAAAATTTTAAAAAAAACCCAAGAGTTACCTTTCTCTTGAAGAACATTTCATCCTAACTCTCTCTCTCTGAATCTCAGTCCTATTTCCAATTTACTTAACACCAAAAGAAAAAAAAAGAAAATTTTAGAATTATTTTAAAGAAAGATCAGTTTAAAAATTATATTCCTAGCTAGGCGTGGTGGTACACACCTTTAATCGCAGTACTTGGGAGGCAGGCTCAAGGGGATCTCTGAGTTCAAGGCCAGCCTAGTCTACAGAGTTCCAAGACAAGTATATTACTGCCTAAAAAGTTGAAGTACATCATGTAAACAGAGAAATGCATTATAGTTCTATGTATTATGAACTACATATATATGTATATTTTATGCTGTGTATTATAAAGTACATCTATATGTAGGTTTGTTGTAGGGTTTAGTTTTGTTTTTTAACTTTAAAAAAGCAGATTAACAGCTGGGCGGTGGCACACACCTTTAATCCCAGCACTTGGAAGGCAGAGTTCAAGGGCAGCCTGATCTACAGAATGAGTTCAGGACAGCCAGGGCTACACAGAGAAACCCTGTCTCGAAAAATAAAACAAGTGGATAAACCTGCCTTGCCTCCCTCACTGAAATGTCCCTTTCACATGCTTAGTGAAGACCATGGACTCCAAGGCAAAGAACCTGAGATTCATTCATCATAATATTTTCTCCACCTCAGAGAAGGAGTAGCTGAGTTCATGACTTTGCAGCTGTAGTTGATCTTTTTAGAGCACCTGCAGTCTCTCTCTCCAGTTTTATTTAGGTTTGCTTATCTGAAAGTGCACCATTGTTTTTGTTAGAATAGCTGTTCCCTGACAGAACTGTTTCATTATATTCATTGTTACAGCTCTAATCCTAAGCCTTTGAAAACTGGAACTAATATACTTGGGGGAGAGGAGGTTAGAGCTTTTCCTCTGAGGAGTTGGCTGGTGTGCTCTCTCTTTCTCTCTCTCTCTGACTTTATTGATAGGTTCTCACTGTGTGGCCTTGGCCTGACTGTCTCCTGAGTGTTGAGATTTAAGAGGTACCACTACACCTAGCAAAACACCACTTTCAGATCTTTTTTTTTTCATTAATTAATTCATTGCCTCTCTGACCCTCTCCAGAAAAGTCATCTTTATCAGGGAAACAGAATCTGTGATAGTCCTGTCTGTAGTGATGTTAGTGTTTTAGTTGAATTCTTCGGCATATCTGCTATAAAGTCATGGATGACATTTGTCTGGTACTTTTGTTAAGTAAGTTTTCTCATATATATTATATTAGGTATAAAAAGTTTTTTCATATAAATCTGTGACTAGTTTGTAAAAATATAAGCCATTGTTTAGTTATTTTGAAGATGTAATTGGGCCTAAATAATGGTTTGTTTCTGAAACTTAGTGTTAAGATTCAGAGTAATCATGGAACCTGTAGGGATTTAATAATTAAACCAGCCCCACCTAGTGCATGAGTCTCTATCTCCAGGGTTAGAGAAAGTCATGGAACTCAGGCCGTCTGTTTCAGACCCATTCTGTCATTAGATGGTTCCCACTTTCTCTGCTAGGAGCCTGCCATCTTGTACCTGAATTCAATTTTGTATTGAATATTTGTAAATACTGTGTTTGTTGTTTCAGTCCAGAAATGACTGAAGCAGATACTATTCTGTGAGAGTTCATATCACCTGAGAGGGACAACATTAAGCAAATAGCAAAGTACTAACACTGTTGCCGTAGGAGAAAGGGACCACACTTAGCTATGGTGAGCATATTAGGGAATACCCCAACAGATGGTTCTGTCCGTGTGGGTCAGCTTTGTCTCACGCCTCTACAAATGATTTTGAGACAGGGTCTCATCCAAGTAGGCTAGTGGGCTCTTGGTCTCTTGGGCCTCCTGCCTCCACCTCCCCGGTGTGTACTACCATGCCCTGCTGCAAATCTTTAAAAGACAAATTTTATCTTGTTCACAGCTTGTCCGAGTACTAGTGTCTCCTACCAACCCCCCTGGTGCGACCAGCAGCTGCCAGAAGGCCATGTTCCAGTGTGGGTTACTGCAGCAGCTTTGCACCATCCTGATGGCTACGGGAATTCCTGCTGATATCCTGACCGAGGTAAACGAGGAATCATAGGAATTAGACACTAATTGAAGGAAACATAGTAACAGCTAACCATTTTTATGATAGCTTCCTCACTTACTACATGATAATGGCAGTGTTAGTTTCAAAAGGCATATTCTTTTCTTCAGGTTCCATAATGTACAATGTTAAACTTAGCTGATTGTCATAGTTAGGGTTTCTGTTGCTATGCAGAGACAATATGACCGTAGCAACTCTCAACTCTTTTTTGTTATTGTTGTTGTTGTTGTTTTGGTTTATCGAGACAGGGTTTCTCTGTGGCTTTGGAGCCTGTCCTGGAACTAGCTCTTGTAGACCAGGCTGGCCTCAAACTCACAGAGATCCGCCTGCCTCTGCCTCCCTAGTGCTGGGATTAAAGGCGTGCGCCACCATCACCCAGCTGTTGTTTTTTTTTTTTTTTTTTTAGGCAGGATTTTTCTCTGTAGCTAGCTAGAAATACACCAAATAGTATTGTAATTAATATAGTTTCTATGTGATTATTTGGGGCTGAGTGGCTGAGAAACAAATGTGCAGTCTGGCCTACAAAAGCCCGCCTTCACAGTGACACACTTCCTCCAACAAGGTCACACCTATTCCAACAAGGCCACACCTTCTAATAGTGCCACTCCCTATAGGCCAAACATTCAAACACATCAGTCTATGGGGGGCCATACCTATTCAAACTACCACACTGATCATCTGGAAATGTTTTTCATTAATTTTTTGTGGGGGGTTGTTTTTTGAGATAGGGTTTCTTTGTGTAGCTATGGAGCCTGTCCTGGAACTCACTCTGTAGACCAGGCTGGCCTCAAACTCATGGAGATCCGCCTGCCTCTGCCTCCCAAGTGCAGCATAAATGTCTTTTTAAATGATAATATAATTGCATCATTTCCCCTTTCCCTTTCCTCCCTCCAAACATTGCTTCTCTAAAGTGACTTCAGTGAGTAACCCTCAGTGGCCTGGGCAGCTTCGTCAGTGTTTCAGTGTTTGTTTGGGTTTTGTTTTTTTTTTGGGGGTTTGGTTTGGTTTGGTTTGGTTTTTCGAGACAGAGTTTATCTGTAGCTTTGGAGCCTGTCCTGGAACTAGTTCTTGTAGACCAGGCTGGCCTTGAACTCACAGAGATCCACCTGCCTCTGCCTCCCAAGCTCTGGGATTAAAGGTGTGCGCCGCTACCACCCGGCTCTAGCTCATTCTTATATCTTAAATTAACCCATTTCTATTAATCTGTGTATCACCAAATGGCTGTGGCTTACCAGCAAGTTTCCGTCTGGCATCTGTCTCAGGCAGGGCTACATGGCTTTTTACTGACTCTGCCTTCTTTCTCCCAGCATTCAGTTTAGTTTTTCCTGCCTAACTCTATTCTGCCCTTTCTATAGGCCCAAAGCAGCTTCTTTATTAACCAGTGGTATTCACAGCATACAGAGGGGAACCCCACATCACCTCCCCTTTTCTGTCTAAATAAAAAGGAAAGTTTTAACTTTAACATAGTAAAATTACATATAACAAAACAGGTATCAAGCAAGAATTACAGTTACAATATTATATCTACTTTATCTTTTATCATAACTAAGGAAACCTATAATTATAACTGTCTATTCTTCAACTCCATCAAAGACTCCAGAAGGATATAATATTACCTAAGTAAACAGGAAGTACATTGTAAGCAACTTTCAAAACTCTAGAATTGACAAAGACATCTCGCTTCCTGGACAGTCACCCAAAAGTTCTTCTGTATCATTAGGGCATCCATCTTAAGCCTACAGACACATGGTATCTGGCAGACTTTTCCATAAAACAGGAAATTTCAGACAGTTCCACCTATATTGACATTTTGTCAGTCACTTTCTTCTGTGTCCTACAGAATGTCTGGCAGTCTCTTTCATGAAACAGGAACCCCAGAGGACTGTCTCACCTTCTTTAGGCAACTTTAGCAGTCACATTTCTGTGGGTCCTGCATGTCCAGTTCATACAGCATAACATCAAGAAGTCCATGCAAGAGTTTCTTGCCCAGATGGCTAATGCCATAAGGAGCCTCTTCGATGCCCATTCTCCTCTTGAAGTAGATTGGTGATGCCAGGAGCAGATAAGTCTCAATGTCTTGAAAAGACCTAAGTTATTAAAATATTTTAAATGCCATATTCTGAAGGTCTGTGAAAGATTTGAAGAATACCTATATAATTGAAATATATCTCTACATATCTAGAAAACCTAACTAGTGACTACAAATTTGACTATTATAGATGACTATTCTGCATTTTTAATTATACATTATATTTTTAAGTGAGCTGCACAAACACAATACCTTAATCAAGAGCAAACATTGGGGTGGAGAGATGGCTCAGTGGTTAAGAGCACTGGCTGCTCTTCTAGAGGTCATGAGTTCAATTCCCAGCAACCACATGGTGGCTTACAACCATCTGTAATGAGATCTGGCGCCCTCTTCTGGCCTGTGGGCATACATGGAGGCAGAATGTTGTATACATAATAAATAAATAAATCTAAAAAAATTTAAAAAAAAAAGCAAACATACATATAACAAAATTGACCGTAAATTTGTATCAGCTGACCAAGATTCACACCAATACAAAGTATTCATATCTATAGCATATCCCCCTTTAAGTGTAAACAAACATTTATGAACAGTTTTTGGGATTTTGGACATAGTTCTCTCTAAACTGCTTCCTGATTTTTGTTGGGTGAAGTAATTTTTGGAGGTCCTCACAGCGAACTTTTTGTGGGGGGGTCTTCATCCATCAAACCATACTAGTCTGGAAGAAATCCACAGGTTCTCATCTTCTGTGGAAACAAAAGAAGAATCTCTTTTTCAAAGCAACATATCCTTAGACCCAAATTTTGAAATCAAGACAGATATGTTGGTTTAGCCTAGCAGCCTGTACAATGAAATGTCTCTCTGTACTTAGTGCAAGAGTCAAAAAATTCAAAGAAAACACAGTGATATACATAATCCAGACTCTATTTTCCATCTTTATATGGCTTATTTTTCTTTATTCCTTTTAATCTATGACTGTCTGTACTTTGTCTCTTTAAAAACTTTGCTTTATTTTTTTAAAAATACTATTTACTTCTTTTTATAATTCTCTATACTCTTTTTCTTTTCTCTCCCAAGCCTACGTACATTCATCCAATACTGTGACCTATTTAGAGGTCTTTTTTATCTGAATCTGTCTTTATTGTGTATCTGTAATTATTTTCTGACCAAAAGCACTCTATTTTTTAAAATGCTAAGCAGGCATGGCTAGGGCCAACACGGCCCTGTCTGCTTGCTCCACCCAGTACAACATGGCGGAGGCATGTTGGCTACCTCTGAGAGCCATGTACATTGCCCCATTTTTAGGCACACAACAGGTCTGTGTTGCCATTAAGCAAATTGTAGCACGCTGCTCACAGACCTCACTTAAATGCTCTGTAGCCTGACCTCCCGAAATAGTCAGAGCCATTTGTGCTGGTGAACCAGGAAGCTTTCTTAAAGGAGCCACATGGTTTTTGCTGCCAACTGAGTCAGAAAGACCTCTCTCAAACTCACTGCCATCAGAACCCATCTGAAAAAAAAATTGCTGGCTACCAAGAAGCTGTGCTTAACTCTGTTCTTCTGTGTCTAGAATTCCTTTTCAAGCTCTCTTAGGCTTTACATGGTTATAGTTGACCACGTTGGTGTGCCAATTTGTTGTAGGAGGCCATTCATTCAGACCTGAAATAATCACTCAGTAACTGTATTAATTAAATCACTGCTTGGGCCTATTACCTCTAGTTTGTTATTGGCTAGCTCTTACATCTAGAATTAACCCATTTCCATTATTTTATATTTTACGAGGTTCATAGCCTACCAGCAAGGTTCCAGCTGGCAGCTCGCATCTTTCCCCTCTGGCGGCTCCATGGTATCTCCCTGACTCCACCTTCTTTCTCCCAGCATTCAGTTTAGTTTTCCCTGCCTAGCTCTGTTCTACCCTTTCTATAGGCCCAAAGCAGCTTCTTTATTAATTAGTGGTATTCACAGCATACAGAGGCGAATCCCACATCATTTCTGCTTTAAGTGTGTCTTGTCCCCAATCCCTACCCCAATCCCACAGCTCTCTTATTTTGCTTCTTTCTGTCATTCCAGGATTGTTTTATGAAATGTATGTTAAAATTAGTAGGATTTATGTAGAGATATAACATTTATGAGACAGGATATCACTCTTACCTATGCTGGCCTTGAACTCCAGATAGTGCTCCTGCCTCGGCTTCTTGAGTGCTGAGGTTACAGTCTGCTTTTTTTTATTTTTTGGATTTTTTCTTTAATTCTAGTTTTCTGAAAACTACTGATCTAACTATGGGTTTCATCCCCATCCCAGCAGTGATGACCCTTTCCTCCTGTGGGTACACTCTCTTCACCTAGGCTGCTCTTCCTTGGTAACATCTTTTCTGTTCTCCTGGAACTTTGTTAACAAATTTGTAAATTTTTTAACCTACGGATATCTTTAAAAGGAATTTTTAGTTGATAATGATGGCATGTTTATTATGTGCAACACTACTCTGAAATATAGTTTTTCTTTTCATTATCTTTTCTTGGAGGTTGTTTTCAACTTAGTCTTTCAATTGAATGTTCGTTATGTTGTATTTAAGTGTGTCCATTGGTCTTATTGTAAAGCATTTCTCTGAGGGATAAGTCTCACCTCTTACAGTACATTATTATTTTAGTTTCCATGAGGCTTCTAACTCAGTCAAATCTTCTGTTCGGTTTTAGTTATGCTCTTGTCTCATGGAGCCCACAGACATGCTGTGGAAATGGGGCTGGCCTTCAACTTGTGTTCCTCCTTCCTCTCGCCCCCCAGTGCTGAGATTTCAGGCGTGTGTCCCTGTCCAGTGAGTGTTGGTTTTAATGAGGCCTGGCTGAGCATCCTGGGAGGATCTCCAGAGAACATTTCGGCATGATCATGTTCTAACTGATCTTTTCATGTCTGAATTTTGACACTTAAAAACAAAAAAGCAAGATGTAACATTTTCTTACAAAATAGATTTTCCCTCTTAACTTACTTTCCATAGTGTTCTTTTGTTTTCATTCTTGACAGACCATAAATACTGTATCTGAAGTTATCCGAGGCTGCCAAGTCAACCAAGACTACTTTGCTTCTGTGAATGCACCTTCAAATCCCCCAAGGTAAGAATCAGGAAATGCCAGGTCCCTGTGAGGAAGTCAGACTTAGGTTTGGGTGCTAGTAGATCTTATGTGCCTATCTTACTCTTCTTAAAGGTCAGTGTGTGTTGTGGAATGGCCCAATAATATAAAGATATTGGTAATTAAGACTATGCTTCTGTTTAAAGATATTGGTGACTAAGATTGAATGCTTCTGTGTAAGGATGTTGGTGATTAAGACTGATGTTGGTGATTAAGACTGTATGCTTCTGTGTAAGGATGTTGGTGATTAAGACTGTATGCTACTGTATAAGGATGTTGGTGATTAAGACTGTATGCTTCTGTATAAGGATGTTGGTGATTAAGACTGTATGCTTCTGTATAAGGATATTGGTAATTAAAACTGTATGCTACTGTATAAGGATATTGGTAATTAAGACTGTATGCTTCTGTATAAGGATATTGGTGATTAAGACTGTATGCTACTGTATAAGGATATTGGTGATTAAGACTGTATGCTTCTGTATAAGGATATTGGTGATTAAGACTGTATGCTACTGTATAAGGATATTGGTGATTAAGAAAGACTGTATGCTTCTGTATAAGGATATTGGTGATTAAGACTGTATGCTACTGTATAAGGATATTGGTGATTAAGACTGTATGCTTCTGTATAAGGATATTGGTGATTAAGACTGTATGCTACTGTATAAGGATATTGGTGATTAAGACTGTATGCTACTGTATAAGGATATTGGTGATTAAGACTGTATGCTTCTGTATAAGGATATTGGTGATTAAGACTGTATGCTTCTGGTACCTAATACTTGGTTCAGTTGCCAACCTTTTGGTTGACACAAATCACAGGACTTTCTTAGCCTCAGCTACCTTTTTTGTGAAATGAAGATGGAAATTCTTGTTGCTTGAGTCCTGGTTATGGTACTTCAAGCAACAAAATGACTGGTAGTTGATGTATTTGGGTTGTAATGCTCTGTTTCATTTTTTTTTTTACACTCTTGTCAGACCAGCAATTGTTGTACTTCTCATGTCCATGGTGAACGAAAGGCAGCCATTTGTGTTACGCTGTGCTGTTCTCTACTGTTTCCAGTGCTTTTTATATAAAAACCAGAAAGGACAAGGAGAAATCGTGGCAACACTTCTACCCTCCACTATTGATGGCAAGTAAAGTTTTTTTTCAAGCTTGTATTTGAATCTTTGCTTATGTTTTAGCCATAAGTACTTAGTAACTCGGATGAAAGCTTTAGATTGGGTTGGAGGAGAGCTAAGTCAGACTGCATCTGGATCTGCATTGCAGAATTTCTACTTCTCTCTCCTTCTTACAATGTGAGAGGGTGTGGTACTCGTCCATACATGGGTATGCTGCCTTTAGAAAGATTGTGAAGATTACACACACGCAGTTACACAGGTAGAGCCGTGACCCCAAATCCTAGTGTGTAATAAACACCAGCAAATCAGTACTATGAAGATAAATCCTACCACTTAGTCACACTCAACATTTTGGTCTATTGTTCTATGATAGAGTATAGCCATTGCTTATGGATTCTCCAGTATTCAGTTTACTTGAGATGTGTTTAAATGGCTGTTTTCATATCAAGAGCAATTTGACACAAATAATTGGAAACTTTAGTGAGTTCATTTTAATTACATAAATATAGGAGGTAGACAAAAATTTAAGTCTATTTAATTGTATTTTACCAAAATTATTTTTGTAAAGGATATTATCATAGAGATGTTTTCTATAAATGAAAATAAGATGCTAGAGGTAGTGAAATAATGTGCCGATTGTTTTAGAAATGATGTTTTCCATGAAGATAGTTTTCTGTGTTGTTACCATCAGACTGATGCCTACCATGTTCTGATATTTCTTTGTGCAACTACCCTTTTAGGAGACGCCTTTCTGTCATCTGTCCCTTTGTGTTTGAAGTCTTAGATAGTACATAATAGTGTTTATACTGTTCCAGTGTAGGAAACGGTTCTTCTGACCCCTTGTGAGTGTGGGGTTACTCCACAGGACCTAACATTCCTGTCTATTTGCAGCAACAGGTAACTCAGTCTCAGCTGGTCAGCTGCTCTGCGGAGGTCTGTTTTCTACAGATTCTCTTTCAAACTGGTGCGCTGCTGTGGCCCTCGCCCATGCGCTGCAGGGGAATGCTACCCAGAAGGAGCAGCTGCTCAGGGTCCAGCTGGCCACAAGCATTGGCAACCCTCCGGTGTCCCTGCTGCAGCAGTGCACCAACATCCTTTCCCAGGTAAGGGCCACGGGCTCCTGAGAGGTGTCTCAGGGTTGTCATGTCCGTGACCTTGGGTGGAGAAGGAGAGAAAGCACTCACTGAAACCAGACAGTTTTGTGGAGAGGAAGCGGAACTGTTTCTACAGGAATAGTTCTACCAGGTGGATATAAGGGCTTCGGCATGACAAAACACAAGTTCTTGGCACAGGGTTATTTTGAGTTTTACTTTTCTTCTTAAATTATCTGGGGTTCTTCCCTGTCTTTTTCCTCTTCTCACTGAGTTCAGATAAGTTAAGGAGAGAAAGTAAAATAACTGCAAACGTAGTTATGTGCCTCCCTCTTTTCTCCTGAAGCAGTTGACCCCCCCCCCCCAATAAAACAACCTAGGAGCAGTCCATTCCATATGCAGTATGTGCAGTGTGTATTTCCAGGGTCTGAGTTCTCACATGCCCAGCAAGATACAGACGGACACAGCTAAGGCTGTGTGTGTTCCTTCAGCTGGTTAATGAGGACAAGTGAAAGGTGCTTGCCAAGGCGCTTGGGCATGTCTCTTACTACATGGTTTGCCCATGTGTACTTAGCCTTGCTTCTGAACAGTTAAAGACATACTTCAGCATACTTTAAAGCCAGAGTCCTGAAGGAAACGTAAATTATGGATGAACCCTTCTTCTTTCTACTTGGTCTAGCTGTGGAGGGTCCCTTCCGTGCTCCCACAGCACTGTGCAGAGGCCTGCACTGTGGGATTTCATCATGCATTGCAGTTTCTTTGTTTTGAACTTTTTGTTGTCACTGTTGCTGGGCAGTGGACTCCTTTCTTCATGCTTACTAAATACCCCCTACCAGTGAGCTATATCACCCCCCAGTTCGCAGGCCTTTTTTGAGCATTTTTACTAAAGAAATAATGCTATTATTCATAGAAGTTAGGGGTGAAATCTAACTAATGGGAAGAGAGTTGAATGCTGTTTGAATTGGTTTACTTCAGTGGCCAATTCATCACTTGTCTCTTTATGATTTAAAAAAGAAACTAAAATTTTCAAATCTTTACTTACTTAATGCTGGATGCTCACCATCACTATTGAAAACAACTGTTGTCAAGTTGTGAAAACTGTCATGGGCCATAGGCGCACCTTACCTTTGTAATTGTAATGTCTGTGTAATGCAAAGACCTACAGTGGTGATGTCTAACCCCCTGTAAGTAATCACAAGGCTATGAAATTAACCTTATGTGCCAAGTTTATCAAAGATTAGAGCTTTGTTGCCACTAAGTATCTGTCAGCTTAGATTGCAGAGACTAAGAGCATAGTTGAGGGATTTTTCTGGACTTAGGTAATTTAAAGCAATGTTTATGAATAATGTTTGATGTGTAATTTGCAGGGTGATAAGATCGACAGACGGGTATGTATACTTGACAAGTTGAGGCCTTTTCTTCTGACTGGCTTCTTGTCTTGGGTTTTGCAGTTGGTTTTTAACAACTTGTTTGAAGTTCTGTTCTACTCACCTTACATGTGTTGGCAAGTTTGTCTGTCACAGTGGCTCTCTAGTTCCCTCCATTACCTCTTGGACTGGTTACTAAGACTATGGGGACAACTAAACCTATGGCCTGGGCTTCTTCCAGGGTTGCTTGCACTGCCCTCCGATTCCTCAGTTTGGGTTCTTTCTGTTGTTTCCCCCAAGCTTGTTTCTTATTTCCCTTAAAAATAATTTAAAGAAAGTCAAGTTTAGGGATAAAAGTCTGTCTTTTAATTAGTAGGTGAAAGAGGAATGTGTGACTTTCTACTACTTATATTATTTATGTGCAATAGTAAGATTTTTGTAATTATAATTTTAAATGTAGTATTACGGATTATTCTGGGTATAATCTGTAGGCTACAGGTACCATATTGGTTTTACTATGCTGGGGGAGAGTGTTATTTATGTTTAGTTTGGTTTAGTTTTTATATCTTAACATCCTTGTCTAGTCATGCATTTCAGTTATACAGTGCGAGTAGCAATAAATGAGGTCCAGCTAGTTATACTTTCATGTGTGAGTATGGCGTAGCGTCGAGTTACAACTCACACACGCATATTTGACAACTTCTGCCAGTAGTTACTGTTTCTTTGTTTTCCTATGTGGTTCTGGGGATCAAATTCAGGGCTTTGTATGTGCTAGGCAAGTGCTCTACCAATGAGCCACACCTCCAGCCCCAGGATTTTTGATGTTAGGATGTGTCTTGTAAGTATAAATGTCAAACATTTAAAAGACAGACATTATGTTTTCAATTGATTGGCTTGGTTTTTTTTTTTTTTTTTTTTTTACCATTCACCACAAATTGTAGAGTTATTTTTGTAATTTTATCAATGCTCTTATTATTTGTTCTTAGAAGCTACCGCTAAAAATTATTCTGATCATAAGACACTAGAACTACTTGTTTTGAGACAAGGTCTCATTTAAGCCAAGCTAGCCTTGAACTCACTACGTGGCTGAGGTTGACCTTGAACACAGCACCTGCCTCTACCCCCCCAGTGCTAGGGTTATAGGTAGACCTACTATGTCCAACTTTTAGAACCTTATTTTCATGGAAAAATAAACTTAAAAATTTTAAGTGCCAGCTTTTCGTTTACATAAACAATACAAAAATGTTCAACTTGAATGAACATAGTAGGCATAAGAAGGGCTTTTATTTAGAAAACGTAGTTGTAAAAGCATAATAGCTAATATTAAAGAGTATTTGAGTTAACTTCAAATTTTATTTGTGCCTGAGCATGGTGGTACACACCTTAAACCTCAGCACTGTGGAGGCAGACTCAGAAGGATCAGTGTGTATGTGAGGCCAACCTGGTATGAATAGCGGGTTCAGAGCAGCCAGAGATGCACATGCAGACCCTGTCTCAAACAGAAACAAGGGCTGGTGAGATGGCTTGGTGAGTGAAGTGCTTACCTCACAAGCATGAGGGCCTATGTTTTGATCCCCAGTACCGACATGAAAACTAGGTGTGGTGGTGTGCACCCATAACCCCAGCACTCAGGGTTGAAGGCAGGTGGATCCCAGGGACTCCCTAGCCTGCCAGGGTAGCCAAAAAGGTGAGCTGCAGGTTCAGTGAGAGGTTCACTTGACTCAAAAGAGAATGTGGAGAGAGTCATAGAAGATTTTTAGCATCCTCTATACACCCGTGTACCACATTGGTACATGTGTGTTCACACACACACATGCACACGTCTCCGCCTCCTCTTCTCCTTCCCCTCCTCCACCCTCTACCTTTCTCTCTCATAAGAAACGAAAAACTTTGTGCATGTGTGTGTGTGTGTGTGTGTGTGTGTGTTTATGGCTTTTCTTTCATCCTTTCAAATCCATGGTTTCTAATGACTTCCAGTGACTCAGAATGCCCAAAATAATATCTTCAGTCTCCTTTTGTTTTCACATCTCCTCCATGGCTCACATTCTGTAGACTCCGGCAAGAGGTGTGTGCTTGTTTTGTATTTTCTAATCTCTGCCTAGTTAAGGAGCTTAACTGTTGTCTTTTGATATAGCTTATGCACACACACATACGTCATTTTTCTTTTGACAAGTGCTTTTAACCACTGAGCCAGCTCTCTAGCCTTGTTACAGAGGTCAGAGTTAGGCTTTGTTTGTTTTGTTTTACTTTTTTTTTTTCTTACTCGTTCTCTTTACACCCAGCTCCCAGATAAATAAATCACACAGAGGCTTATTCTTATAAATATTAAGCTTATAAATGCCCAGTGTTAGTTTGGCTTGTTTCGAGCCAGCTTTTAACTTAAATTATCCCAGCTACCTTTTGCCTCTGGACTTTTATCTTTCTCTATTCTATATACCTTTCTTTACTTTTGACTCTGTCTGGCTGTATAGCTGGACGGCTGGTACCTGCTGTTATCCTCCTCCTTTTCTGGCTCCTTGATCTTTCCTCCCAGATTTCTCCTCTTGTTTGTTCTCTCTGCCTGTCAGCCTAGCCTATCCCTCTCCTGCCTAGCTATTTGCAGTTCAGCTCTTTATTAGACCAATCAGGTTTTTTAGACAGGCAAAGTAACACAGCTTCACAGAGTTAAACAAATCCAACACAAAAGAATACAACACATGGGCTGGAGAGATGGCTCAGGGGTTAAGAGCACTAACTGCTCTTTCAGAGGACCTGGGTTCAATTCCCAGCTCCCACATGGCGGCTCACAACTGTCTGTAACTCCAGTTCCAGGGGACCCATGGCAAAATACCAATGCACATAAAATTAAAATTAAAAAAAAATACAACACATCTTTGCATCATTATTAAACAAATGTTTCACAGGGACAAATGTAACACATCTTCAATTAATATTCCACAACAGACAACTTTCGGGAATCCGTTCTTTCTACTGTGTATTCTGGGGGTTGAACTTAAGTTGTCAGGCTTGGCAGTATGCACTACTACCTGCTGAACCATCTTGCTAGCCCCTGCTGGGGTTTTTCTAGGCAGCTATCTAGCTGATCCAGTATTTATAAGTCTATCTAGGACACACTGATGGCTGTTTGGTACTTTTTCCACACATAAATTCTCGTTTGTACAAGTCCATTTCTGGACTTTGATTCTGTTCATTTCTCTCCATGACCTAGTATCACCTCATACTATCTTTCACAGTATCCTTAATTATTTCCACTAGTTTATTTTTCCATATGATGTTAAAAATAAGATTATTTAGTTCTATGAAAGTAAAGTTCTTCAGGGACTTAAGGTATAGGTCAGTATTAGAGCCCATCCTTTGCATGCATAAGGGCCTGAGGTCACTTTTCATCATTAAAAGGAGGGAAAAAAGGAAGAAATATGTCTTTCGGTATTTTTGTTTGAGTTATTCTTACATATGCAGAACTTCTCTATATGCAGTGTAGATGAATCTGTTGTCAACCCAATAGCTACTATAAAGAATTATAATCAAGGAGTTAGGCAAAACAGCGATGTACTCAATTGAGAAAGATGTTTTAAGCTGGCCAATTTCTGTGAATAATAGGAAGCTACAGTGTGAACATAAGGACAAATAGCATATCATGTAAAAACTAAATTTATGCTGGCCAGTGTGGTGCACACATTTAACCCCGGTGTTCAGGAGGCAGAGGCAGGCAGATCTCTGTGAGTTTGAGGCCAGCATGGTTTACAGAGCAAGTTCTAGGACAGGCTCCAAAGCCACAGAGAAACCCTGTCTCAAACAACAACAACAACTAAATCCATTCTGATACCTCCTTGGAAGATCATTTAAAGTAGTTTGAAATTAATCAATATTAAAAATACCTGAAAATAGATTATAAATAAGCCAAGACCTTAAGGATTATGAAATTAGAATAATCTGGGTGGATTTGAAGAGGGGCTAGAGAGATAACTCAGAGGATGTAACCCTTGCCACAAAGCCTGAAGATCTGAGTTCAGTCACTGGGACCCACATGATGGAAGAAAAGAACCAACTCCAGCAACTGTCCTCTGACTTACACACACAATGACCTGTGCTCCACATACATATAAATAAGTAAATGTGGTTTGGTTTGGTTTTGGCTTTTTCAAAACAGGGTTTCTCTGTGTAGCTTTGGAACCTGTCCTGGAACTAGCTCTATAGACCAGGCCGGCCTCAGACTCACAGAGATCCACCTTCCGAGTGCTGGGATTAAAGGCGTGTGCCACCACAGCCCAATGTAAATGTGTTTTTTTTTTTTTAATCTAAAAAAAAAAAAATTTGAAAAGCATAGTGATAGTTAATTTATTTCTTGCCTCATTTCTTTGAATAATTATAATTTGTATATTTCTGAAAATTCTCCCAAATGAATCATTATTATTCTTACTTTGATTATTTTATTTCAGATTTTGTTCTTTAAAAAGAAAAATAAGGTCCTCGTTAGTATAGTGGTGCAAAAAAAAAAAAAGAAAAAGAAAAATAAGGCTATAAATAACATTGTATATGGAAATTTATGTATGTTGTATTAAAATTTCAAAAACCATGTTCTTGTTGGACACCTGATTTTTAATATTATTTACCTGATCTTGGCAGCAGTGCACTCAGTATGTTCAGGACATTCTTGGTGCTGGTGAGCGCACCCTTAGTTCTGTCTGAGGTGTCTCTTCTGGCCTATTGTCACTAGGTTTGCAGCGTGGGCTTTCATTTTTTTATTGAGAGTAATACGTTCTCTTGGAATTTGACTAAATGGCTTAGGAGATTCTTTTGGTGCCTTTTTTTCTTTGTGTTATTTTCAAGAAGGAAAAATTTATTTTTCTTTAATCAGAACTTGGTTTTAAAATTCTGACTGAGGTTCTCTTTCAGTAGATCTTCCTACCTTGCACTTACACTTCTCAATAAAATCTTTTCTATTTTGCTAATTTAAAAAAAGATTAAAATATTAATTTGGAACATTTATTTTTTGTTTTATTTATTTTGCAATAAAAATTTTTTCATCCAATATGTTTTGATCATGTTTTCCTTCCCCTGGCTTCCCCCAGATCCTTCCTACCTCTTTGCCCACTCAACTGTATTTTTGATCGTATGTCTTGGGATTGGTGTTTTAAAGCTCCCAAATTATAATTTTGTTCGTAGTATAACATCTTTTGCTACTACGATTTATTTATTTATTTATACAGATCCTCGTGTAACTCAGGCTGGCCTTGAACTCACTGTGCAGTCCAGGATAACTTTGAACTTGTGATTCTCCTGTCTTTGTCTCCCAAGTGCTAAGATTACAGGCATGCACCACCATACCTGGGTTTGCTCAATGCTGAGGATGGAACCAGGGCTTCGTATGTGTTAGACAAGCACTGTATCAACTGAACAGTATTCCCAGCCCAGCCACCACTATTTTAAATAACCACTCATATTGGTGCATATAAATTAATTCTAATTTTTGCACTGTGTTTATTTGGGGAAGTGCAGCTTGTGGTAGACACAAAAATGTATTCTTTAGTTCAGTTTTTAAGTCTGATTCTCTTACACATCTCACAATGCTTCAGTTCTTTTTTCACGAAAGGGAAGGGATCTTAAGCCAACTGTGAGTTTGAAAAAATAATAAATACAAAGTGGTTTCTGCCAATTTATTTTGCAGGGAAGCAAAATACAGACAAGAGTTGGGTTATTAATGTTGCTTTGTACCTGGCTGAGCAACTGTCCTATTGCAGTAACACACTTTCTTCACAATTCAGCCAATGTTCCATTCGTATCCTTTATGTTTTGGTGTCGTACATGTAAGTAACTTACATCTTTCAATTTCTGTTGAAACTTAAATGTTATGGATATATAATGATGCATGCTTAAGTTCTCTCTCGCTCTCTTCCTTCTCTCTCTCTCTCTCTCTGTGTAGTTCTTTATGGTATGCTAGATTGGAATATATATATATATAAAATTTCTTGTAGAAAATCTTAAGATTATGTATTAAATTCAGATTACAAAATAAAATGTTTTGATAACTCCTTAACAAAGATGTCAGCTTACAGGACAAATTGCAGAAAATCTCGGAGAGGAAGAACAGTTGGTCCAAGGCTTATGTGCCCTTCTTTTGGGCATTTCTATTTATTTCAATGATAATTCACTAGAAAACTACATGAAGTAAGTAAGGGCATAATGGCCCTCTAATCATCCAGAGATAATGATACTTTTTTTTTTTTGCTAAAGTATAGATAAACCAAGCTTATGACTTTGCATCTCATATGTTTATTTATGTAGAGAGAAACTAAAGCAACTAATAGAGAAGAGGATTGGCAAAGAGAATTTCATAGAGAAACTAGGGTTTATTAGCAAACACGAGTTATACTCCAGAGCATCCCAGAAACCCCAGCCAAACTTCCCAAGTCCAGAATACATGATATTTGATCATGAGTTTACAAAGTTGGTGAAAGAACTTGAAGGTAAGCTGTGAGGGTTGCACTGACCCAAAGCCATTGTGCATGCATACGTGTGTGTGTGTGTTTCTGGATGTGGACGAGTGATGAGCTGGAAAGTTCATCTGCATTACATGGATTAGAAAGTATTGCATGGCCATCATGAGTTGGGCTATTTTTACTCATTAGATCCTTAAAATTAAGTTGTGTTTACAATGCTTAAAATTGAGCTAGAAAGAGAGTGTACTTGGCTCTTGTGAGGCCCTGAATTCAGTCTGCAGAACCATAAAAAGCCATTCAGTACAGAGTTTAAGTAAGTTTTCTTTTACAGGTGTTATTACTAAGGCTATTTATAAGTCCAGTGAAGAAGATAAGAAAGAGGAGGAGGTAAAGAAAACATTAGAACAGCATGACAACATTGTGACTCACTATAAGAATATGATTCGTGAGCAAGTAAGTACCAGCAAATTGTACTCCCAACTAGCAGCAGCTCTCTACTTGAGGGAGCACTGCTTCTTTCCATTTCAAAAGCACCTGTTCATTAAATTGAGCACTTAATACGTGCTAGGCACTGTGCAGGATGTTATGGATCCAAATGTGGACCAAATAGATTCTCTTGTCATTTTCAGGTGAAAAACACATGTCTGTATTATTGTGGCATATATGCTACAGCAGATTAAACCTAGTGCTAGAGTTAATCAAAGGGTCGGGATGAGTTCTGAAGGAACCTGGGTGTAGATAGTTCTCTAGAAGAAAGCTTGGGCCAGGTGGTGGTGGCACACGCCTTTAATCCCAGCACTCAGGAGGCAGAGGCAGGTGGATCTCTGTGAGTTCGAGACCAGCCTGGTCTACAGAGCTAGTTCCAGGACAGGCTCCAAAGTCACAGAGAAACCCTGTCTTGGGGGAAAAAAAAAAAGAAGAGTTGCAGTAAGTCTGCTGTGACTGGCTTGTACCTACAGTGGTTCCTGGCTGTGTGAAGGAGAAGTTTGAGGGTGAAAGCTAGAGGGAGGGAGTCCAGGAAGAAGGTTATTGTGGTGGTTGGCTAGGGAAGGATGTTAGGACACTGATGGTAGCAGTGATGTTGATGTTTGCTGCGATCTGTGAACTCGGCATCTATTATAAATACTGTTTCATTTCGTCTTCACAACATCCCTGTAAGTAGTGACTAACTGTATTTGCTTTAGGATAAATGGGGAATCTGTGACTTAGTGAATTCTCCCAGCAATTCTTAGTAATTGTAGAACAGAATTTAATCTGCCTTAGTGACAGTGGAAAGCTCATATTCTATGGCGTGGCAGGGACAGACTTGAGAAGTGTGGAAACTGAAGTTAAAACCTAGCAGGACTTGGTCATGTTTCTCTGTGGGTGTTAAATTGCAGAAGTGGTGAAGTGTGATCCCCAGGTCTCTGTGGTGGGCAGCCAAGTGTGGTCCTGTTAAACAGGCAGCTCCATAGAGTAGGTGATGAGTTAGATCAGAACACTATTTTCAGCCATTCAGAATGCTAGTTGGTGTCCTTTACTCACGTTCTATTGCTCACTTTAAGCCTCCGTTATGTCCTTTAAAATGTCATTTCATTTCTTATCAGGATAGGTAGTAAATGATTATAGTATTATTTGGAAAATTAGATTACGATGTCATTACAGTTCCAATGTCATTAAAAGAAGTATGACAGCACATGTGGGGTAGGTTTATCTTCTTACCTCTATGTTGTTTTTTTCTTCCTCACAATATATATTGAGATGGAAAATTTGTGAGTGATAATATAGTTCTATGCTTAGTGTTTGCTCTCAGCCTTTCAGTGTTCAACTAAATCAATAAACTAGAATCAATCTTTGCTCAAAATTTGAGTCATCAAACTATCCCAGTTACACACACAGATTTTTAATCTATGTCTTAGTTCAAATATAGTCATTTTTAGTTTATGAATATAATATTTTTGGAAGAATACAAGATAAATATTTGGAATGTGGTGTATAGCTTACATTTGGAACTGATACAGTTGATTTTGAAAGAGAAGAGCCTTTTGACATAATTACTGACTTATTTTTAAAATTAACATTTTAGACATTCTCATCATTTAAATACTGCTAGACTTAATAAACATCTAGAACTATAAAAATGTTTATATTCTTTGAATGACATTTAAAAATTCATCCTAAGGAAATTCTCAAAAAAAACTGTCAAATGAGCAAATATACTTACATAATAAAATGTATCATTTTGAAAAGTGGAAATTAACTTCAGTGTTAAAAACATTTGATATGATTTATATAATATCTGCTTGATTAAGTGAGCATTAAAGATTGTAGCTGTACAGCTGGAAAGATGAGTCAAGAAGACCAGGGCTGGGATGTCCGCACCCATATAACAGATGAGGTGCCTAGTGCTCCTGTAACCCCAGCTTTGAGCAGAACAAAGACAGAAGGATTACTGGGACTTGCTGGCTTTCAGCCTTGTCAAGAAAACATGAGCCCTAGGTTCAGGGAGAGACTGTGTCACTGGAATAAGTGTAGTATGATAGAGGACAATGCCCAGTGCCCTCTTGTGACCTACACACGCGTGCACACATACACACATACACACACAGAAACACATGCATGCACAGGCACACAGATGCACACACAAATCATTTTTTAAATTATGGTTGTGAAAATTGTATAGTAGTAAGAAAATAAGTATAAGTATAGAAAATTAGTAAGTTATCTAAGTATTCTACAAATATATTTGAACTGACTATGGCAAGTTTAGAAAACATGAGCTCGAACCTGCATGTGGCCCCATTTCTTTTTATTATTTTAAATTATGAGTATGTGTGTATGGGGGGGGGTTATGTGCACATGAGTGCAGATGTCCAAAGAGACCAGAAGTGTGGGATCCTTCTGACGTGGTCGAAAGACAGAATCGACTTCTTTATATTCTCCTGTGACTTCCACACATGTGCCCATGTACATACACTCACACACACATTATCAAGTAAATAATATAGATGCATATGTATATCTTCATTTGCTAAGTTTCTTAAGTAGTTTGGTACACATTTCTTACCTAGTTCATGACCTCAAAATGAGTTTTTGTTTTTGTTTTTTTTTTATTAAAAAAGGACTAAACTTTGTTGACAAACTGCTGCAGACATTTTGACATAAATTTAACCCTATTTAGGCAGACTTAACATATGTAGCATTTAATCTTCCGAGACCAAAATGGGAGGAAGGTACAAATCCATTAGGACTTTAACTTATGTACAAAGTGGATTGCGATTCCGTTTTTATTCAGCTGCAGTGTGCCTTTTTATACACGCTAGTGTTGAGACATACTCGACTTCCTTGGGAACAGCTCGAAACTGACAATGGTCAGTTTAATCACATTATCAGCTTTGGCCCCAGTGTCCAAGTGAGTTTTTCATGGAGTGCAGAATCTCAGATGGACAAAATCCTCTGACATTTTAATACTGAAAATTTGATTATCAGTACTACTGATAATCTGAAAAGATTGTGGCTAAAAAGTACTACATCAAATTCCATTTAGGTGGCCAACTCCTCTCCCCCATCATTCTTAGTCAAACTATGCCCCACCCACTAAGTATCTCTCAACACTGTATGTCTGGGGCTAGGTTTCAAAACCCACATAATGAAAAAGTCAGTTTTACAAACCTAGTTTTGGTGTTGTTTTAAGTCAGTTAACGTTAAAAATTGCATCAACTATTTATTTCATGAGGATCTTTCATATTACAATTTAACCTTAAAATTCAAGCACTATGTGCTTTTAAAGGAAACACTTTTAGAGATGTCTGAGCTCACTTTTACATGGTGGCGCCTACTGCTGTTAACATTGTGATTTTACATCTTTAGCAGCCCTGAATTTTGAAATGCAGCCTAGTTTGGGATTCTGCAGCTATGACTTTATGGGGTGCCTCAAATCAAAACTAAGAAAAAGTTAACAAGCCTTTGTTTCAGAACCTTTAAGCAAGCAATGCCACTTTTGAAACTAACATGTTTGTGTGTGTATGTATTTACTCAACTTTTTTTATTATAAAAGGTACAGTGTTTATACTTAAACAACAAAGAAAAAAGCATCTACACACTTAAAAAATTAATTCAATATCGTAAATCTATTTAACTCATTTTAAAATACTACATACAGAAGCCAGGATGCAAAGTTAAGAATTGAGGAAGGTGGGGAAAGAAAGGTACCACAAAGAAGAACACTTAGTTCCTTGTCTGTTGTGGGTAAAGCAACAGGAATCCTGGGATACAAGAAATCAGTAACAACTTTGCTCATAACTGATGTTTTCCCCTCCTGTTTGTTTTTAATAACATCCATATGGGTGTTGTCTGTATGATCCCTTCACTGGCCTACCTGGGGTCCTTCAGTGATGGCCTGGTCCCATTCCAGTCACCTTGTCCATAAGCTTCATGAGAATCTTGAAGCTCCCCATGCCCATAGTCACACCCTTCATCACTCTGTTCTGTATATGTGTCATTACCCCCACAGTCTTCATAAGGATCTTGAAGCTCCCCACGCCCATAGTCACACCCTTCACCACTCTGTTCTGTATGTGTCATTATCTCCATAGTCCTACCCTTCATCACTCTGTTCTGTATATGGGTCATCATCTCCACAGTCCTCGTAGGCTTCTGCTGCAGGTCCTGGAGGTAAAGGTAGTCTCTGGATGCCTGCTGTCCGAGCTCTTGGTGTTGGGCACCTCTCACAGTGGGTGGGGGTGGCACTCCTTGAGTCACAGTGGTGCCTCTGGTAATGGAGTCTCTCCCTGGGGTCCCATGAACCAAAGCCCCTCGAGGTGGTTCAACACCACAACCTCTGGGAACAGGTGGGGGAGGCGGGGCAGCTCCTTGTCCTCTCACTGGTACCCCACGACCACAAGAGGGTTCAGGAACTCCATTCAAGTAAGACAATTCTAGAAACTGCGCCTGGCAGATAACATCCATTATATCTGGTACTAGAAATGACTTCCTCCATAGCATGGGCCATAAGAGCAATAAGCCTCACAGGGGGGCCCAAAGACTTCAATGAAGGCATGCAGATCTGTATTTAAATGGGCATATTTGGGGTCTCTGTCCTTGTGAAGCTCTTCTTCCTTGGCTTTGTCTCTCATTGAACAGTGATCTTTGCACCAATCTCTTTCTGAAGTCTTTTGATTGTATTTCCTTGTGGTCCAGGAATCTTCCCCACAAAATTGAACTTTGGATCCTGCTTGACAGTACCCATTCTTTCAGTTTCATGTTCCTATGAGAAAACAAATCCAAGTAATTCTCCTCGTCCTCTCTTTTTGACTCTCCCTTCTGAGTCTTCTCAATTTCTATGGACAAGAGCTGCATGGCGTGAGTGAAAGGTCGAGGGAGTCCTCAGCCATGAGTTCGGGCAGGTACTTACTCTCCCGCCCCATCTTGGGGCCCCATCTTGGCCGCGGCTGTGGCTGACAGGTGCAGATCCCAAGGCAGTCGCTTTGGGACCTGTGGCTGAGGGACGCAGCTGCGGCGGCGTAGTGGGCGAGGCCCATACGTCCCCTCTAGGCCCACCTCTGCCTCTCTAGGACCGGTGACCGGTGTGGCAGTGGTGACAGCCAAGTCGGGGTCTGACGCACCGAGGGGTGGACACCTGAAGGGTCCATGGAGCCGTTGCGTGGCAGTGGTGACAGCCAAGTCGGGGTCTGACGCACCGAGGGGTGGACACCTGAAGGGTCCATGGAGCCGTTGCTGCCCAGCCCGAATCAGGCGCGCGAGTGCGTCTGGGTCGTTCCTGCGCTGCAAGGGGAGAAAGTGTGGCGCGCGGGAGGAAGCGGGGAAGCAACGCAATGCTGAGGCGGTTGGCTGGGATGGAAAAGCGGAGCGACAGCAACTGAAGGCGACCCAGCGAGAGAGACTTTTGGTTTTTTCTTTGTTTTTTCCATTTGGTTTTCTTAGATACTAGTGGTGAAATTGCAGGCTGTGCCATGGTCTCCCCAGTGGAGCCTTGCTTGAAACCTCTGGATGATGATTGGCTTTGCACTTGTATTCAAGTCCTAATGCTTAATTATCGATTGATTTTGGAAACATTGGGTATTTTAACATACTGGTCTTTTTTTTTTTTTTTTAAAAACCTGTATATTTTATTTGTGTACATAGTGTTAATTAGTATGAAATGAGAATATCTGATTATATTTTGTTTCACAGGACCTACAACTGGAAGAATTGAAGCAGCAAGTTTCTACATTGAAATGTCAAAACGAACAGCTTCAGACTGCAGTCACACAGCAGGCCTCTCAGATTCAGCAGCACAAGGATCAGTATAATCTCCTTAAAGTCCAGCTCGGTGAGTAAAGGTGTCCAGGTCACTCTGTCCTAGCTGGACAGATGAGTCTCTGTGGACCTGTTGATCCTGAACCGTAACCACGGTGACGAACTCTCAAGTTAGAACTTAATGCAGAAAGACCCTTAAAGACAGAGACCCTGTCTCGAAAAAGCAAAATAGCTAAGACCAGATCTTTCTAGTTTGAAGTCCAGTCTTTAGCTTCCTGCTTGATTGTCTGACCCAGTGACTGTTGACCCTGGTGACACAGTTTTGACTCATTATTACAAGCTCCCCAGGTGATCCTAAGCCATAGGATATTTGAGATTGGTTGATAGAGTATTTCAGTTGCTTCAATTCCAAAGTTGAAATAATAGCATTCATGTCATCTGAAAATTAAGTTAAATACCCTCTCTCTATAAAGTTATAGTTCAGTACCAGGCAGATAGGTAAGAAGTCACATCTCTCATTTTCAAAGGGTGGTTTTCGTATAAGTCGCTATTGTCTGTGGCTGTACATGGACATTTGGGTACTGCTAGAGTCTGGACCTGACCTTGTAAACCCTCCTTTACTTGGCAAGAGGGAAGCACCCCTGTGATCGCCCTGCCAGTTTCCTGGGCTAAAAAGACATTCATTGGAGTCTTGTGTGATCTTATTTACAGTCTTCTAGTCCCAAAGATCCAGCTTTCCCAATGTTGTGCCTGTTTAACAGGAAAAGACAGTCACCATCAAGGTTTCCACGGTGATGGGGCTCAGGTGAATGGCATCCAGCCAGAAGAAGTCAGTCGGCTGAGGGAAGAGGTAGAAGAGCTAAAAAGTCAGCAGGGGCTCTTACAAAGCCAGCTAGCCGAAAAGGACTCTTTGATAGAAAATTTGGTGAGTAGATGTTGAAAAAGAGATGTAAATAAGATCAAGAGTAATTCTCATCATCTTGTTTGCTTTTGGGTTTATGTGTTTGTTTTGTTTTGAGACAGAGCTCACTGTGGAACTCTGACTGGTCTGGAACTCATTATGTAGGCCAGGCCTCCTGAGAGCTAGATTGAAAATTATGGACCACCATTCCCAGGTTGCTTTATTATGGGCCACCATTCCCAGCCTGTTTTTATTATGGGCCACCATTCCCAGCCTGTGTTTATTATGGGCCACCATTCCCAGGCTGCTTTATTATGGGCCACCATTCCCAGCCTGTGTTTATTATGGGCCACCATTCCCAGCCTGTTTTTATTTCTTACAGTCTCAGCCATTGCAGGTGATCTTGAATTCCTATCCTCCTGCCTTCACCTTCCAAGGGCTGAAATCACAGATGTGTGTCTCCAATCCTGGCTTGATGCTTCTAAACTCACTGTATAGGCCATGTTAGCCTTGAGTTCACAGAAGTCTTCCTGCCTCTGCCTCCTGAATGCTGAGATTAAAAATGAGTGCCACTGCACAAGCTTATTTACTTAAAAAAAATGTTTTTCTTTTGAGACAGTGTCTCTCTATGTAGCCCTGGTTTTCCTGGAACTTGCTGTCTAGACCAGGCAGAACCCACTACTTCTGCTTTTTTTATTTCTTAAGTGATGGGGATTATTTCTTTAAAAAATGATGGTGTGATTTAGAGACTGTGTGTATGTATGTGTGTGTCTTGTCCAGGCAAGGGCACTCAAGCCTCAGAGTGGAGGTCAAAGAATAGTTTTCAGGAGTTGATTCTCTCCTTTGACTGTGTAGGTCTCAGGAGTCAAAGTCTTATTGTCAGGCTCGATGACAAGTACCTTTGCATGCTGACCGTCTCATTGACTTCTCACACTTAAAATGAGATAGCTTTTTTTCATGAAGTAGTTCAGGAAATATCTGTTTTTGTGCTTTTACCCTTTACTACTTCGGGTACTTGTTTAGATGTAATGACTCACTTGGTGTAAGTGTAACTTCTGAAGCTGAGGGAAGCTATAGACAGCAAGCACTGTGTTGAAATAGAATCTTACATAAAAAAATTAAAATCTTCATGTGAAATCTTTTGGTGAACTTCTGTAAGACTTGGCTGTGTGTGTGTCCTTCTGCTTTGACTTTCCTTTCTCTTCAGATCTAACTTATTTTACAGTTTATTCCTCTGCTAATTGTAGAAATCTTCACAAGTGTCTGCTGGGAATGAACAGCCGTCAGCAGCAGCTTCACCCAGAGATTCCGAGCAAGTTATAGAATTGAAACAGGTAATCCTCTAGCCTGAGCCCAGTTGTAGAATTAAAACAGGTAATCCTCTAGCCTGAGTCCAGTTCTGTTTTGTCTTGTTTCAGTTCCAGTGGAGTAAAACCCTACAGTTGTATTGTTCTAGAGCTCCATTGCCAGGAGTAATAAAATTTGGTAATTAAGACAGCTTTGAAAATCCAGAGCGTGTGTTTACCTTGACAGTAATGTTATTTGTCTTTTATTGGTTGGTTTTAAATTTTTTACATTTATTTATTTTGTGCTATAAATGTGTGCACATGCACGTCTGGAAGTCAGGACAGCTTGAGGGAGTTGGTTCTTTCCCTCTACCACGAGGGTCCTAGGCTTGGTTTCAGGAAGTCACCTATTGAGTCATCTGGCTAACCCAGCTTCTCGTCTGAGTTTCCTTCTTTGCTCCCTCTTTCCTGTTCTTCTTTCTTTCTGTGTTATAAAGGAATGCATGCTTATTTGGAAAGAGAAATGACCAGAAGTCAAGCTGTGCTGCTGTGCTGCCTACTGTCTCTTCCACTGGTCAGCTGGCTTCACTCGCAAATACAGCTGCCTGAGAGTGGTGACCTAAGGTGCCTTACGTCACCAGCATCTCACACTTCTCAGAGCTTACATTTTGTGCACCAATGTTTTGCCTGCATAAATGCATGAGCGTGAACATATGTGCGCCACATACATGCAGTGTTCACAGAGGCCCAAAGGGCACCCAGTCCCCTGGAACTGGAGTTGCCATGTAGGTGCTGGGAACCAATCTCAAATCCTCTGCAAGAACAGCAAGTGCTCTCAGCTACTGAGCCACCTCCAATTACTCAGACCTTATCTAAAAGTTGACCTTATCTTCAAATCAGTTGTCATGTACAGTCTTTAGGTCTCCAGCATTTGTTCACAATATTGCTTGTGTAGGCAAGGTAAATGTACTATTTTGATTTTACTGAGTTTGCCAATACTAAAATATTAAATTAGAACAAATTAAGTTATTAATATGTCACTCTACTTTGGAAATTCCAAATAAAAAGTTTTAGTTATGCTTCCCAATGAAACTTTGATAGAATTTTTTTTTAAATTGCTTTTTAGTTTTTTTACTTTCCCCAATTTTCCTTTGTAAGTGTATGCTTGCCTGCGTGCATAAGTACATGTGTGTAGTGGCTTTTGGGTTTAGTTGTTATTTTAAGGCAGGGTTTCTCTATGTAGCCATGGCTGTCCTATAGCTTACTATTTAGACCAGGCTGGCCTCAAGCTCACAGAGATCTTCCTGCCTTTTCTTCCCAAATGCTGGAATTAAAGGTGTGTACCATCATGCCCAGCAAATACACAATTTTTTAAATGATGGCCATATAGGGTTTTATAGCAACATAGGGATTTTTGTTGGAGGTGTTTTTTGGGTTTTTTTGTTTTTTGTTTTTTTAATTTTTGGTTTTTCGAGACAGGGTTTCTCTGTAGCCTGTCCTGGAGCTAGCTCTTGTAGACCAGGTTGGCCTCGAACTCACAGAGATCCACCTGCCTCTGCCTCCCGAGTGCTGGGATTAAAGGCGTGTGCCACCATTGCCCAGCTTGTTTTGTTTGTTTGTTTTGGGGGGGGGGTTGAGACGGGGTTTTGATGTAACCCTCAAGCCTGTTCTGGACCTAGCTCTTGTAGATCAGACTGGCCTCGAACTCAGAGATCCACCTGCCTCTGCCTTCTGAGTGCTGGGATTAAAGGCGTGTGCCACCACTGCCTGGCTTAACAACATAGGGTTTTAATTATTGTATTTTACAAAATGCTGCATAGGAACAGGGGAGATGAGTCAGTAGGTAAAATGTTTGCTACACAAGCATGAGAACTTGGGTTTGAATCCTCGGCACCCACTTAAGAGAAAGGCAGGCGTGGTGTCGCGTGCCTATAGGACAGGGGAATCCTAGGGGATGGCCAGTCTAGCCAAAACAGCATGCTCCAGGTTCAGTGAGAGACTGTCAGAAAATAAAGTGGAGAGCAGGAGAATACCCAGTGCCTCTGGCCTCCACACAGGCCCCAAAAGCGGCATCCTCTCTCTCTTTCTCTCTCTCTCTGTCTCTATCTCTCGCACGCATGCACACATACCATATACACATGAAAACAATCCATAACATCACTGTCTGCATAATATTTTGATAATTGGCAATAGGAAGCAATTACAGAAGATGTGTGTGTACATGATAAGCATAGGAGGCAGAACAGAAGACGATCACTAGTCACGTGCTGTAGCTCAGCAGCAGACACATCTCCAGACTCTGCCCGAAGTCTTGAGGGGCACAGAGCACCACTGCATGGGAGCTACCATTGTAATTGCTTCTCTAGTGTTGTACTTGGCTGGAGGAGGCAATAACCATTAGAAAGTTTAACAACATAAACTCTAATCTCTGGCCTTATTCCATGGTAGAACTGCTGCTGTCGTGTTTGGTGGCCCCTAACCCAGAGCTGTCCAGCTCTGCAGTTGCGAATACTAAGTCTGTAGGCTTCAGCCAGGAGTAGTGAGATACATGAGCACTGGCAGGGATCTGATTCACTCATGAATAGACTTTGAACCAGCCCTCAGTGTTTAAAAACCATTTCACTGTTCTTCTTAAGACATCTAAGGGCACCAGGAGACGACAGATTCCTTGTAAATCAGGGGCCAACTTTGCTTTCTCTGTGGCCTAGCCTTCAGGTTTCCCAGTGTATTTCCTTCTGAAATTCTCCAGGCTCATTTTCTGTCCTTATGCCTACCTGCCTGTCTGATTTCCTTTCTTCCTTTGTTCCTCCCTTTATGATTTTCTTTGGGGGGGGTGGCATGGGGAGAACATACAGGGTCTCAAAAGGCAACAGAGATAAAGCAAATGTGTTTCATTTTCCATCTTTAACCTAACATAAAGAGTAGCTCTCTAGAATTAAATTTTAAAACTTGAATGTCATCATTTTTTGAGGATAGGGTCAAGGAACAATTTTCCCTGTAAATGGACGTTTTCTGATGGTGTCACAACTCTGCTCTTCTTATTCTCAGGAACTGACAGCGCTGAAGTCCCAGTTAAACTCACAGTCTCTGGAGATCACCAGACTCCAGGCAGAAAACCGTGACCTGCTACAGAGAGCAGAAGCCTTGGTGAGTCATCTTTGTCTCTCTTCTGAAGGCAGGAAGATGAAGGCATCTGCTCTCTCTGCCACAGCCTTTATGACCCAGTAGCCAGAGTTCCCGCGACAGAGACTTCAGGGTAGCCTCTTTCTTTCTCCCTCCCTCCCTTTCTCTCTTCCTCTCTTCCTTTTTTCTTTTTCTTTTTATTACTGTACGGATTCATTAAGTTACTGAATGGTTTATTTTACTGGTGTAGCATCCATTTCCATCACTGTTCATCCAAGCTGACAGCTTCCCTACTGCTATGAAATTATCAGAATCCCATGCACTTCGCCAGAGTCAAACCACCACCCAACAAAGCCCCCACAAGTATCTCCAGTGGCTGCCGAGTTGGTTGATTGCACCCACGCGTGTAATCACTTACTTAAGGGAGATCCCAACCCCCCCCCCCGCCCCATCCTTTCTCCAGAACATACTTTCTCATATTTTGCAATCTGGGTAGTCTGAAAATTCCAAGTCTTCATTTTTACATGATCATTTGTAATGTCTCTCTTCTCTTACATTCTCCTGTAAGCTGCAGAGAGACTGGACTGCACAGTGGTCCTTTGTTTAGGGCGTCAGCTGTGTAAGTGGTTTCAGTTCCTCACATGTGCCCGGCATAATGATGGCTGAGTTATGTCCCAGCTGGGGCAGTGTTCAAGACACATTCCAACACAGATACTGACCAGCAGACTGAACGGTCAGTTGATCTCCGTTCTCCCAAATACTAGGCCACAATCCTGCCAAGTTCTTTGCTGCTCATAACAGGGATTATCTTTCCTCTAATTCTCAATAATGTGCTTTCCATTTCTCTCTGTGACGTCACCAGAAGCACATTTAGCTTTTATACTTCTACCAACAACCTCTAATGTATGTGCACAAAGCTAAAAAGAATAAATCCTCTTCAGAATTGCCTTTACTGTTCATATTTCTATCAACAGTTTCTTCGAAGTGACTTAGGCTTTGTCTGATGTGCATCCAAAACCCCATTCATTACCCTGTCCCAAAGCCACTTTCCCATTTCTAGGCATTTGTTTAATCAACACCCACTCTCTGGTATTTATGGAGAAAAGGGCACTAAAATGTCTTGGTTCATATAACATTTAAAATGCTTGTATCTGACCAGCTCATAACATTTGGGTGGGTTTAACACCTAGGGTGACAGTTGTGGACTTAGCCAGGGATCTTACAGGTAAAGATTCAGGGCTGAGCCCTGATGCTAGTGCTTTGCTGGACTGACCTTGACACTTGCCTTCCTTGTTCTCTGATGAGGTTTAATGCCATCCATGGTGGGACAGCTTGTCTGTCATAGACCATTTCATTGCTTTTGTATAAAAACACAAGGAGTTTTGTTTTCTGTCATTTGAAATAAAACTTCAAAACAGCAAGAAGATATACACACAGAATTTGTATCTTTTGTAGCTTAAAGAGACCTTTTTTTTTTTCAAACTTGTGTTTTCAGGCAAAGTCAGCCCCTGTTGAGGGAGAGAGTGAGAATGTGACCACTGCTAAAACTACTGATGTAGAAGGAAGGCTATCTGCCTTGCTGCAGGAGACGAAAGAATTAAAGGTTGGTTTTGGTAAAACTGCTACTTAATCATACATAATATGAGATAAATTCTGGAAAACCTGGCTATTTCATTTCATGTCTGAGCCTCTTAGCCTTAGAAAGAAAACTGGAAGCTGGGGTTTTGTCTTGTTCTGTTTTGTTTTCCAAGCTATAGTTTCTCTGTGTGGCCCTGACTGTCCTGGCACCCTCTCAGTGACAAGACTGCCCTTGAATGCAGAGATTCACATGCCTCTGCCTCCCAAGTGCTGGGATTAAAAGGTGTGTGCTGCCACCACGCAGCAGGTTTTCTTACCAACATCAGTGTTTAGTCACACAAAAACGAAGGCAGCAATTTTGGGTACTACTAAAACCACAACATATAGCCAGACATGTTGGCGCACACCCTTAATCCTACTTAGTACTGAGGCAGAGGCAAGGCAGAGGGCCATGAGTTCCAGGCCAACCAGGCATGCACAATGAGACTACCCTCAGAAAACGAAATCACATACAGACTTCTGTCGGGCTGAGAAATGCTGGCAGACATGTCAGAATAGGTAACATGAAGAAAAGAATCGGGGCATTTATAAATCTTCAAAGAGAAAGATGAAATAGACTCTTTGGATTGTGTTTAAGTTATTTATGTTGTGGTTTTATTTGAAACTATTCTTTCCATTTAATTCTCAGAATGAAATGGGACTTTTCTTTCCTTTGAGTTTTGAGTTCTAATGCCAGCCAGCTTCTGTACAATGTTATCTCAGGGTTTGGACGAGGATGGCTAAGGTTTGGACGTTCTACTTTGTCATTGTCGCTTTCTTTGCTAAGTAGGCTGGCAGATTCCCTGAGTGTATGTTTTAAGACTTATGTACCTTCAGGTCCCACACCAAGCTTCAGGTTGATCGGTTGTCACACGCTAGTTACCTTCACCTTGCTGTGAGCAAACATCCTGAGAGAAGAACTCTGAGAGCTGAGGTCACACGTCACAGACCATAACGGCTCCTCACACCGTGCTGACCGGAGTGTGAGGTCACCAAACATTAGCAGGTCAGAGAATGACAGCTCCAGGCAGACCAGAAACAGATAGTCACCTTCAAGACCCACCACTAGTGACCTGTATCTGCCACCTAAACCATCACCCACGATGATTTGTCATTGACAGAAACTATCGTGAGCTTTGGAAATGAGTACTGACTCTAGATCACTGCTTGTCACTTTTCTTCTAGGATGAAATTAAAGCTCTGTCTGAGGAGAAAACTGCCATTAAAATGCAACTGGATTCATCTAACAGCACCATCGCCATCCTACAAATGGAAAAAGACAAGTTAGACATAGAAGTGACAGATTCTAAGAAAGAACAAGATGACCTCTTGGTACTGTTGGCCGATCAGGATCAGAAAATTCTGTCACTGAAGAGTAAACTCAAGATCCTTGGTCATCCAGTAAGGGTTCTGTGTTTGTAAAGCATGTTTCTAAGTTTAATGCTTCATGGGAAAGTTGTGTCCTATGTTAGCCTTAGTAATGTGGGGTTGAGAATACAGTGTTACCTGTTTTTCTCACTGTTCAATGAGTTGGTCTGAGAAAAATCAAATTCTCTTTGCAGTATTTGAAGACCTTGAGCCTAGAAAATAGTTGATTTCATTGCTCCTCAATGATAAGACCACCATGAGGGGTGGGTTCTGTGATCATTATTTCATCACAGTGGGTTCAGATTCATAGATAGGAAAGTGTGACCATTTATTGTGAAAATTAACTGACTAACATTACCCATTCATTTAACTGACTAACATTACCCATTCATGTTAAAAATGACAGGGAGCCTGAGCATTATGAAGTCAAGGAAATCTGATCTACTATGACAGACTAGTAATATTAGTAATTAATATGTGTTAAACAGGCACATATTTATTTGTATGTATTATTATGTGTGTATATGAACAAGTCTGTATTTTCCCCTTAGGTTGAAGAAGAAGATGAATCTGGAGACCAAGATGATGATGACGATGAAACTGATGATGGTGACAAGGACCAGGACATCTAGCTTAAACCCTAGGAGTGATAAAGATTATGTCATTACTTTGAACAAGTCTTAAGACAGTGCTTTGGTTTGCCTCCACAAAAAATAAAGATTTAGAACCAGGCAGAAAGAATTCACTAATAAAATTATTGTTTATGTTTTTTAATATTGCCTCCCATGTGGGAAACTTTAAAACTCTAACCTCATGTGGAAGTTTTATTTATGTTCATCTGAACTCTCCCAAAATAAAGAGCATCAGGTTCCAAAAATAGATCATTTGAAGGTGTGTGGTGGCGATATAGTCAGCCTTACTGGTTCATTAGGCATGGTGGCAGTGCAGTTGGCCTTATTGGTTCACTGGTTGCTTTTCAGAATCTGTGACTTCAGTCCTAACACATTTGATTTAATGTGTATTGAATGGGAACCAATTATTTCTAAATCAGCATTTGAGTTCTCAACTTATTATTTCCTTGTAAAGAAAGGACTCTACTTAAAGACAAAATAGTCTGGGCTCAGGGGTCGTGTGTGCCATCACCCACCCACCCCAGTGTGCCTTTCAGAAGAGCAGGATGGGGCAGTTTAGTGTGAGTGTTTGCCATCCGACAGGGCCACATTCTGCCTTCGGAAGAAAGGAAAGACTGTGCTTGAGCGTGGAGAGCTGTTCTGAGAAACTGCAACAGTGGATTAACGTGGCTGCTTTTCTTTCTGTCTAAGCTCAAGATGGAAAACAGATTATAGTCAACAGTTCATACAGCTGGGATTTAGCATTGTTTGATTATCATAAGACATGTTCTTAGTTACCCAAACTATGATTTATATAATTTATTGGCATTTTTGCTGAATAGGTGTAAGTCAGATAATAGATTTTTAAAAAGCAAATGAAGCAATGTGTCAAAGTCTAATGTTTTCATAATAAAAATAGATATTATGTTCACTTAATCCCTGTCTTGGTTCCCTTCGTTTCGATTTTAATGAAGTATTTAGTTCCTCATAAGAAGTAAATGAAATGCTAAAGAGATGTCTTGTCTTGGTCACTATCCTATTGCTGTAAAAGCCACCATAGCAAGGCAGCTCTTACAAAACAAAGTATTTAATTGGGGACTGGCTTAGAATTTGAGGGGTTGAGTCCTTTGTCGTCATGATGGGGAGCATGGCAGCACACATGACAGTAGAGCAGCAGATGGAGCTACCTCCTGATCCAGACCAAGAGAATCCTGGGCCTGGCATGGGCCACTCCCTGGTGAGCATCCACACTGCCACACTTCCCTCTGTCAGGAGCAGTCTACCATGAGCCGGTGGCCAGGGTTCTGTAAAACTGGAAGGGACTAGTGGAAGCAGTTGCTAGAGTGGAAGAGGCCATTTAGAGTGAAGTTTGGGGTTTGTGTTTTTACCACTGTCTGGGGCCAGTCTCCCAGCAACACAGGGCTTTGACAGGAATTCATGGAGTCGACAAATCTAGAATTTTCTATCTGAGGGGGTAGGGGAAAAGGCACTCACAAACTCTCTTAATGATCTCCTTTATTCTCTATTTTCTCTCTCTCTTTCTTGCTCTCTCACTCTGTCTCATGTCTTTTCACAGCTTTTATACCCCAACAGAATCTTCCAGGCAGTATAAGAGTCAAAACGATTCTATTCCGTTTCTCAAGTGAATGATTATAGGTAAAAACATGGTTTTCATCTCCCTCACATGATTAAACATTTTATGTATTACAGGTAAAAACAAACTATCCCAAGAACCCACATACATTCATACCCAAGCAGCTCGTTACAGATTGAGTGGGCGAGCAAGGTGTTCTTGTCAGGTCCTTTACTGGCAGGCTGCATTTTGCAGTTACAAAGAAAGGACCAATTATTTTATTACTTATCTTAAAAGGTAATCTTAGGTTCGAGACTAGCCTGGTCTACAGAGCTAGTTCCAGGACAGGCTCCAAAGCCACAGAAAGACCCTATCTCGAAAAACAAAAAACAAAACAAAACAAAAAAAGTAATCTTAGAAGGAATCTTAAATCACAAACCTAAACTTTGATATGTGAAAAAGAATCACTCAGCTCTGCTTTAAGTCTTTAGAGTCATATCCATTCATGAATAGTTTTTTACATCAGGAGATTGAGGACAGAAATGGGTATAAGGAATTGATCATCGCCTTTGGTCATCAACCAAACCTAGCAAGGAGAGCATGTCAGCCAGTAATAATTGGGCTGCTTTGTTCTTGTTCCCTGACCTTAAAGAGTCCAGCATTCAATTATGTGCCTTTCTAAGACTTTAGGTTGTCTTCCTGGGTTTTCACATCAAAGTTATTTAACAAAAACCTCTGAGTCTAACTTTGTTATTGTCAAAGCTTTGTTTCAGCTGTGATGCACTCCAAACCTGTGAACACATCTGACATTAAGGTTAAAAGAATTTAAATTAGCTGGGCTACTGGGACTCAACTGTTAGTCATTATCTTGAGTGACAATCCATACAATTCCTTAGGTGAGACTCGGAGACCCTGGCTGTGAAACATATGCTTGTATTTATTTTTATTCATCAAAACTCTGTATAAGCTACCATTATTATCAAATGAGACTGTAGGGAGGGGTCATTTTTTTTCTCCCATGATATTTATTGAGCTCTACATTTTTCTCTGCTCCCCACTCTGCCACTCCCCTCCCTCCTTCAACTCTCCCCCAAGGTCCCCATGCTCCCAATTTATTCAGGAGATCTTGTCTTTTTATACTTTCTACTTCCCACGTAGATTAGATCTATGTAAGTCTCTCTTAGTGTTCGTATTGTTGTCTAAGTTCTCTGGGATTGTGGTTTGTAAGCTGGTTTGCTTTGCCTTATGTTTAAAAAACACCTATGAGTGAGTACATGTGATAATTGTCTTTCTGTGTCTGGGTTACCTCACTCAAAATGATGCTTTCTAGTTCCATCCATTTTCCTGCAAAATTCAGGCTGTCGTTATTTTTTCCTGCTGTGTAGTACTCCATTGTGTTTATCCATTCTTCTTCAATCGAGGGGCATTTAGGTTGTTTCCACGTTCTGGCTATGACAAACAAAGCTGCTATGAACATAGTTGGGCACATGTCCTTGTGGCACGATTGAGCATCTTTTGGATATATACCCAAAAGTGGTATTACTGGGTCTTGAAGAAGGTTGTTTCCTAATTTTCTAAGAAATCGCCACACTGACATCCAAAGGGGTTGTACCAGCTTGCATTCCCACCAGCAATGCAGAAGTGTTCCCTTTTCCCCACAACCTCTCCAGCATAAGTTGTCATCAGTGTTTTTGATCTTGGCCATTCTTACAGGTGTAAGATGGAATCTCAGAGTTGTTTTGATTTGCATTTC
>PVIU01005398.1:0-114179 GCA_004026605.1 Ondatra zibethicus | reverse complement strand
AGAGCTAATACCTATACTCCTTAAGGTGTTTCACATAATAGAAACTGAAGGGTCATTACCAAACTCATTTTATGAAGCTACAATTACCCTGATACCAAAACCACACAGGGACGCAACCAAGAAAGAGAATTTTAGATCAATCTCACTTATGAACATTGATGCAAAAATTCTCAATAAAGTACTGGCAAACCGAATCCAAAAACACATCAAAAAAATCATCCATTATGATCAAGTAGGCTTCATCCCAGAGATGCAGGGCTGGTTCAACATACGAAAATCTATCAATGTAATCCATCATATAAATAAACTGAAATAAAAAAACCATATGATCATTTCATTAGATGCCTGAGTTTTGAGACTCTGCTTGGTGGACTTCAGACACAAGACTGAAACACCAACTCTCACCCAAATTTCTAGGCAGCCCTGTAGAATCTGGATCATTGGCCCCATAGTCATATGAGTCAAATTCTTCATAACAAATATTTTTTTCATTCAAAAAAATTTACGTTTCCTCCCCTTCTCCCAGTCCCCTCCTACTCCTCCCCCACCTCTCTTCCCTCCCCCTGCTTCCTTAAAAGAGGGTATGGTATCCTGCCCTGTGGGAAGTCCAAGGCCCTCCCCACTCCATCACGGCCTAGGAAGGTGTGAATCTAAATAGATTAGGTTCCCAAAAAGATAATACATGCAGAAGAGATAGGTCCTAGTGTCATTATTGATGGCTTCTCAGTCTGCCCCCATTGGCAGCCACATTCAGAGAGTCCGGTTTGATCTCATGCTCATTCAGTCCCAGTCCAGCTGGATTTGGTGAGCTCCCATTAGATCAGGCACACTGTCTCAGTGGGTGGACCAGCCCCTCACAGTCCTAACTTCCTTGCTCATCTTCTCCCACCTTCTGTTCTTCAACTGGACCTTGGGAGCTCAATCCATTGCTCTGATGTGAATGTGGGTCTCTGTCTCTATCTCCATCCATCGGATGAAATTTCTATGGTGATGATCAAGATATTCATCAATGTGACTAAGGGACAAGGCTAGTTCAGGCACCCTCTCCTCTGCTGCCCAAGTACCTAGATGGGGACATCTCATAACAAATATTTCTCTCCTCTATGTTTCACCTGTTCATCTTCTGTCTCTTTTTATGTGTCTACATCTGCTTTGTTCTTTTGGTTTTGTTTCTCCACAGAACTCTAATATGCTTTCTCTGTTCCCGTCCTACCTCTGCCAACTGTTTTATTGTCATGCGGTTTTCTATTTCTAAAGTGGGGAGAGAATAACCCCCTCATTAAATCCATCATGAGCTTGATGATATGAGGGCTGGAGAGATGTCTCAGTGGACAAGAACATTTCCTGCTCTTGGACGATACAGCTTCAGTTCTAAGTACCCACATGGTGGTTCACAGTCATCTCTAACTCTTGTTCTGGGGAATCTGACACCCTCTTCTGATCTCGGCAGGCATCAGACATGCACATGGTGCACATATGTACATGCAAGAAAGAATACTCATATACATTAGATAAATAAATAAAACAGAAGACTGGTTTGACATTACATTTCTGCTATTTCCTGAGTTCGATTCTTTTCACAGACTGTATATGGATCCAGTTTTGTCACTGTTCAGAAACACCAGTGCCTGGGCTCCAGGGGAGATCCTAGCTGAGAAGAATCATGACATTTAAAGACAATGAGTGTGTTCTTCAGAACAGTCTTATAAATATACACCTGGTAAGTCTGAAATAGTAAAACTTATTATTCAGAATAATAATTATTATTATTATGGTAAATAAAAGCTTTAGGATAGCATCCAGCTCCCTTAGCATCTAAACAGTAGAAAGACCATGACCTGGCATTGCCCATGTCATACCCCAGTCCTGACACGTTGAACCTTCACATTTTGCTGCTCTGAAAATGAGTACAAGCCACCACACCAAGTATATTCTCTATCCTAACTTACAAACTCCTATTAAGCCTTCAAGACCTAGTAGAAAGGTAACACTTCTCCAAATCTCTAAAGGCAATATATATATTCCATATGTCTAGTTATTTTTCTACGTCCTTCTTTACTTTCCTTCTCTTTTTAGTGATTTATTTATTTTCATTTCATATGCATTGATGTTTTGCCTGCATATATGTTTGTCTGAGGGCGTCAGAACCTCTGAAACTGGAGTTACAGACAGTTGTGAGCTCTCATGTAGGTGCTGGGCGTTGAGTCTGAGTCCTTTGGAAGAGCTGCCAGTGCTCTCAACCCCTGAGCCATCTCTCCAGCACCCTTTTCCTTCTTTCTTGTGCTGGAGTGGAATATGGAATCCCTGGTCTCGTGCATGCTAGGCCAGCACTATACCACTAAGCTAGAGCCACAGCCCTCTCTCTACCATTTCTGTTATAGTGATGATCACGTTAAATTCCCACCTAACCCCATCCTTCTGGATGCAGGGAAGCTCTTCAAAGTTGGACTCACATCTTTATTTCCACATTGCATGATGCCTGACATATAAAGCTCATTTTTTCCCCTCTGGAGTTAAATTACTGAGCAAGCTCCTCTTGTCTGATTCCACACTCACCAAGCAAACTTTTGATAATTTGGCTTTCCCAGAAGCTGCTGCTGATGGAGTGAATGCGTGTTCTATCAGACAGATGAAAATGTCTGGGCCACATGGCAGTACATTTATTTCTAGCTGTAAATTAATAAATTGGAGTCCTGGTTTACACACACACACGGTTTGTGGAATAAATGACTTGCCTCTGGTCATAGCTCAATTATCCAAATACACGTGATCCTCCTAGCCCATTATTTGAAGACTGGTTTTTATTTATTACCTCAAATTTGTTCTCCACATTGGCCTCACTAAATCTTTCTCTCTTCTTATGGATAATTGAAAGCTGGCACCAAGCGTGGCCCCATCAAACAGGCAATACTCTGGAGCGTGGGTGTTGTGTTGTTCATATCTCTGATGGTTGGGTCACATATCTAGAGCAGAGCCTGGTACGGCACAAACTTTCCACTTCAGATATAGCACAACCTGCTGCAAACAGATCTAGTTCAGGACATCCAATATTATCAATGTATAAACTTGGGGATTAAGTTTGTAGCACATGGACCAGTTAAACTATAACACTGTCCAAGCTGTCTTAAGAACAACTACAATCAGCAGTACTTACAGGTTAGAAGGATGTCTGTACAATCAGATTTTTTTTCTTACATCACTTCTCTCTATCCTATACCCTTAAGCACTGTTATAATTTAGTTATCTTTTTGGTTTTTCCTGTTATTTCATTGTTACCCAGACAAAGGCAAAGCTCTGTCCCTTATTTACTATTTGAAATCTTGCCAAATCTTTTCAGTTATAAAGTGCTAAAGGATTTCAGGAATTCCGTAAATAATTAAAGATCAGTATAAGGTTGGGGAAAGGTCTCAGTACATTCCCACAGTAACACACAAACACACACACACACACACACACAGACACACATACACACACACACACACATACACACACACCCCACTATACACTGTCAGAGTTTTCTAAGTACAAATACTAAGACAAAGACTGGGCAAGGTGGTGCACACCATTAATCCTAGGGCAGGGCATGGTGTTGCACGCCGTTAATACTAGGGTGGGGCATGGTGATGCACACTGTTAATACTAGGGCAGGAGACTTGTGAGTTTGAGGCTAGGAGGGGCTAGATAATAGGAACCTGTCAGAGAAAGAGGGGTGGAAGGAAAGAGGGAGAGAGGGACGGATGAAGAGAAGAGAAAAGAGATTCATTGTGTTTTTGCATGTGGAGGACAGAGATTAACACTGGGTCTACCTTATTGATTCAGCTAGACTGGCTGGCTAACACTTGCTAGGGACCCTATTTCCTCTGCCTTGCCAGCACACACCTCTTGAGCTTAGAGGCTGGGGATTTGCTGAGACATTTTCTCAACCTCCAAATTAGAAAATTTTGATTCCCCACTCCTGGTATTTAATATACATTCGTAAACATTACTATTATATCAATACACACTCCTAAAATACGCCATTAAAATTAATGTTCTTATTTGTTTTTCAATTTTTTTCATTTTATTTCTTTTTTAGTTTTCCTTTGGAGGGGGACACTACAAGGGTAAAGGGCAGATACAGAGGAACTGGAAATGAATGGTTTTGGGGTGCATGTTATGAAATTCCCAAAGAATCAATAACATTCATGTTAAAATAAATAAATTCAACCACTTTATTAAATATGGAGATTATATGGGCTTACTGTTTTGTGTTGTTTCTCTGCTCAATCCTCCTTGAAAAGTCTCATGTGTTTTCCATTGCTATGATAAAGACCATGACCAAGGGCAACTTGGAGAGCAAAGGGGTTGTTATATCTTACAGGTAAGAGTATGTTATTGTGCAAATCAAGGCAGGAACTCAAGGTGGGAACCTGGAAGCAGGGACTAGAGCAGAGCCCATGGAAGAAGGTTGCTTACTGGCTTGCTCCCTGGCTTGCTCAGCCTGCTTTCTAATACCTTCCAGGACCACCTGCCCAGGGGTTGTACCACTAAGAGTAGGCTGAACCCTCCCATATTAATCAATCAAGAAAACTCCCCACGTACTTGTCGATCAGTCAGTCTGATAGAGATGTTTTCTCCTTTATTTTTCGGTTGTGAGCCTAACCGTTCATGGCTGAGCCATCTCTCCCAGGCCTAGAGATAGTTTCTCAGTTGAAGTGTCCTCTTCGAAGGGGGACCCAGCACAGCACACTGCAGGGAGATGTTGTCTGCGAACAAGAACTACTATAGGCCATTTTGCAAAACAACGTTCTCCCCTACCGTGGTGTGAATTCTACTGTACCACCCATCCTTTTCCCGCTCTCTAGTTTTAGTATTTGATGGTTGCTTTTGATATAGTATAAACTTTGTGGTACATAACTGGAATTTCTGTGCATTCACAGTTTATTTTAAGAGCTCACTGCTTTATCACTTTCTAGCTCTGTATCATGGGGGGGTTGTCACTTAACATCCTATTTATTTAGATGCAAAACAGAGACAAAGATATGGCTCGCAGGAGTTACTGTGAACATCAAATAGATACAAAATATAAAATTCTTTATTGCCATTGATCATTAAGATAAATTTCTAGGAGTGAAATGATTAGATCAATAGTTATAGAGATATTTAGGATGTCTGCTATATATTAATAATTTGAAGAAACCGTTCTCCCACAGCCGCACCTTTTGCATTACTGGGTTCTACCCAAGGTCATAAGACTGCTGGGTATATGCTTTATCTCGGAGCTCTGTACTCTGTCCTTTTGTGACCTTGAACTCATTCTGTAGTCAAGGTAGGCCTTGAACTTTTGATCCTCTGGTTGTTCCCCCACCCCCACTACCACCAAGTATCTAGACTTAATTGGCCTGTGTCACCAGGTGTGTCACAGCTGTGACTGAACTGAGAAAAGCAAGGCCACCTGGTACAGCTTAGTGGCTGAGCCAAGTCTACACACCAGAACTTCAGAAAGACATGGCCTACAGCCTGCTTTTGTATGTAAGGTTCTACTGGAATAAAGATGTGGTATTGACCAAAAGGCCCCCAAGCTCACAACTTTTGCTACCTGACCCTTTTTGAAACTTTGCTAATCCTTGGCTTGGGGAGAGGTCGGAACTAAAATTCATGCTCTACCAAGTATCCTCCACTAGGGTGACAGAATTGCTTGATCAACGGTATGCTCTTGATGCTATGTGTCTCAGTTCCCCGACTCTTGATCCAAGAAGCGAGAAGGCAAGAACAATGATTACTTCTATGTCAAGGGGCCTGGAAGAGTAGCAGCTACTAAAATATCAGGGTACTATGGTTGCCTCAGTGAATATGCGTATAGGTACATGAATTCATGCATGTATTTTTGTGTGGGTGTGGGGTATGTACGAGGCATAAAACCAGAATATGTTTAGGTAAATTATAGTGTGTAGATGGCATTGTCTGTATAAGAGAACAGTAGGAGCATAGAAGGGATGGGTTTAGCATGAGATTGCTGCAGGTCACTACTCCAGAGGATCTCAGATATGAGCATCTGCTGTCATGATATGTCCGTGTGCCTAGATCCAAGTGATCATGATGAGATAAACCCTCTAAGCCATGGCCAAAATATTTCCTCCCTTGTTTCTGTCAAGTATCTGGTCACAGTGAAGAGCAGGCTCACCAACAGAGGTTCTTTTCTTAGTTCTTAGAGATAACTGGTCTCTTCTGTGTTTGCAGAAGATGGAGCTAGTTAGAGGCCAGGGCTAGATTATGGTCACATCTCTCTACTCAGCATGTGCCAGCACAATTCATGTAAGGGAAGAACTATTATCCTGCACAAGTCTTTAAAGAGGCCCTAAGAGCCAAGCAATCATAAGCCCAGAAAGCTGAAAAGTATCACGGGTTTAATCTAAGGACAGCAGTTCCTTACCCCAGCACCTGTTATCTGAAGCCTTGAGGCAGTACTTTTTTTGGCAGCAACAAAATTAATGGGGATGTTCCTCCTGGAAGCATGGTGAAGCCACGAGACCTATGCCTACAGACCCAGCCTAGGATGTGGTCCTCAGAAGAGCTTGGGAAAAGCATTCTAGGCAAAGGAGGGAAAGAAACTGTGAACACAGGCAGAATGTCTCTGCCATCAGCTGACGGCCCCACAGCTATGAGGACTTCAGCCATCTAGTTCTCAACGTAATTCCCTGACTGAGTGTTCAAGCTGGAATTAGATGAGATTAAAGAGCATTCAGCTGGGCCCTAGGTCCTATAATTTAATCTGCCTGAGAAGGAACTTGGCAATGGTGTTTTCTATAATACTCCCCTGGTGGCTCTGCTATGCTCTTATGGCCTAGACTCATTGTTTGTGGTCTACTGTGGATTCTCTGCTTCCAGGTGGGGAGACTGAGGCCCTGCCCTGGTGGATGCCCTGCCATGAAATGAAGGCAAAACAACCCCAAAGTCTGCCTGGCTCCTTCTGGAAGATCTTCATGTTATTGTCCTCAGTCTTCTTCCCTCTACATGTGTGGGGTAATAAGACGGAATTTGGTTCCACTGCCATGACCAAACACTCCTACCTAACTAACTTCTTTTTTTTGAGGGCTCTGTATAACCCTGTGGTTATATAGCCCTTCAGCTCCCTCATTTTGTTTCCCATGTGACTTGGGTTTAATTTTTGTCTTAACAGATAAAATGTCCCTTCTGGAATGTCACGTCTACTTTCCTGTGCTTTCTCTTGGAAGCAAACGAAAGAGATTTATGGCTCCATGTAAAATCCCAGCCTTGTTTAGAAATTGCTTGTGATTGATTAAGTAATAAAAATGCTTTTAAGACAGGGAGGTAAATCTCCCTGCTAATTGCTCTGTGCTTTACATTAGAACCTTGTTACACTGCCTGATGCTCTCCAGGACTGGACATCTTCGTAATTTCCATCACCCTCGAAAGTCACATTGGAATCATTGTCTGCAGCTGTCTTCCAGGACTGAAACTGTTCAAAGATACAGGGAGATAATGAATGGGGCAATAAGCACAGCCAGCAAGGTGTTTGAAAGATGGCAAATCCTATCTTCTCTCTGAGCATGAGTTCTAGCGCTCATCTGGGCATGTGGATGGGAGCCAAGTCCTGGTGGAAGGGTGGTCCAGATGGGATCCAGAGGGAGTTTCTCAGCCTCCACAGATGTTATTGCTCTTGCTAGTGCATTGACCTGGGTATTCTGAAAGGTGATGGATTATAAATTGGAGTCACTGGTTTGGAGCCAGAAAGATGTGTACCCCAATGGGAAGGGGTGTCAGAGGAACAGGTGGACAGAACATAGAACGTGTTTGAAACCTCATCTAGTAGCCTGGATTAGATAGCTGGTTGACCACCTGGGCTCTATAGGGCTTAAAAAAAAATAAAGCGAACATCAAATTCAGTTTTGGTCTCCATCAGAAGTCATTGTACTTGTATAAAACCCTTCAGAGTTTACTCCATAGGCTAGGCTGGCTCTGAACTCACAGAGATCTGTCTGCCCCTGCCTCCCAAGTGCTGGGATTAAAGGCCTGTGCCACCACTGCTCAGCAGCCTGGTTTACAGAGCTAGTTCCAGGATAGCTAGGACTGTTGCACAGAAAAACCCTATCTCTAAATGCCAAACCAAAACAAACCCTTCAGAGTTTCCAAACCTTTTCAGACCTCTAGCCAGTGGCCATGTAGTAGTTAAATACACTCTTCTGTTCCCAGTAGAGAGCTTGGCTCCCACTGATAGGGAAGTTTCTCATCAGTCTATGAGTCCAGGGAAATATCCCACAGGAAAAGTGAAAAGATGGCACACAGGCCACAGGGGCTTCTGGTTCTAGGAATGGACAATTTAATCTCTCCTTAGCTGAGGAGAAACACAATGTCTCAGCTAGGACCGGTCACTCGGCCACTCCTTCCCCTCTTGGTGCAGGAGAATTGTCTGTATTCTGTCAATCATGATTTAAATAAATACTGATTGGCCATTAGCCAGGATGTATAGGTGGGACAACCAGACAGGAAGTAGAGGCGGAGCAAGGACAATAGGAGAATGCTGGGAAGCAGGAAGCTCCCTCGGGAGACCTGCCCAGACCACCGAAGAAGCAGGATGTGACCTGCCCCGCTGAAAAAGGTACAGAGCCATGTGGCTAACACAGATAAGAATAATGGGTTATATAAGCTACACCATCTAATAAGAAGCCTTAGCTAATGGGCCTAATGTAGACTCTCTGTGTGATTCTTTGGGGCTAAATGGCTGTGGGGAACCAGGCAGGACATAAACCCCAACAAGCAGGCCCCCTCGTATTACACCCTCTTCTATGGCAGCTGCTCATGTTTGTCTTGAAGGCAATCTGATTATCCAGAATATTCTGCCTGCTGTAAATGTCAATGATAACAAGTGGTAGAAAAAGTAACATTAGAAGGATATAAGAATAAACAAGAATTTATAATCAGTCTTCAGATGATGGCAAGAAATTCTGTGCTACTAATTATGGGTGGTTGTAAGCATTTTCCCGATAAGGGTCTACTTCCTTCATAAAATGTAAAGGTATCCAGTCACAGTCAATGGTGGTTATTTTTAAAAAACTCTAAAGAACATGAAAACCATTGGAAGGGTGGTGGGAGATCTAATTCTGATAAAGGAGGGCCCTGTGGAGGACTTGGACTTGAAGGGAGACGGCTCTTCAGGAGGATGAGGAGGAAGATTGCAATAGAGTCTCTTAGAACAGGTCAGAGTTCTGAAAAACATGCAGTCCCATCAAACCAGAGGAGAGGGGGCTGAAGCAGAGGTCACAGAGCAGAATATGCCGGGAACGGGAGCTTGGACCCCACCATGGGGAGTATGTTTGGATGGAAGCTAAGGAATTTGGGCTTTAGTCTCAAGTCACCCACCGTATACTAACTCTCTCCTGTGCCCACTGCTTTATGGTACTGTTTGGGAAAAGGTCACAACTAGCTCAGAGAAGGACAGTGGGACATGGATTTAATATAGTTGTCATTGTAGCAAAGCATCTTGATGGACAGGAAAGTCAGGAAAAATGGATGTGATCAGGAGGGGATTGCAGCCTCAAGCATAAGGCATGGATAGCATTTCCCAACATACTCATAACTGTCCTAGACTTTTGGTCATTTGGAGTTCGCTGATCAGTTTCTGAGGCCAGGCATTCTATTCTCATCAGTAACTGGGATGACTTGTTCTCCAGAGAAGCTTTTTGGGTTTTGACTATGATCAACTAGGAACTTTTAAGTGAGTCTTAAAGGTCCTGCACAGAGCAAGCGGCAGGGGAATGTCTTAGGTAGAAAGATTTCATTTTTTATCACAATATTATTTATTTATTCCATTTTATAATGCCTCAGAGATACCTGTTTTAATTTGGTGCCTGTTGCTGTGAGAAATACCATGATGAACAATGAAAACCTTGGAGGCAAGGAGGGGTTTGGGCTTCCAGGTTGCAGTCCATTCTCAAGGGAAGCCAGGGCAGAAACTGGAGCAAAGACCATGGAGGGAAGCTGTTACTGGTTTGTGGCACCTGGTTTTACTCAGCTACTGCACAGGGATGGCACATTATAATTATAATGTACTATATATTTTATTAGCATATTATATTTATATTATAATCTAATATATTATATATGGTATATTTTACATGCCTATTATAATTTATTATATATTCAGTTGTCATAAATTTGAGATATATTTATATATAATGTATTATATATTTATTGAAATGGGCTATGGCAGTAGCAAACCTTGTGACTGTTCAGAATGCTTCCCCGAGCCAGCAGGCAAGCCTTCCTCTGCACAGAGTGGACCAAGAAGTAGGTGACCCCCCACCCAGCTGGGCATCCCATGCTCTAGCCTCTCCCCCACCTACTTCAGCTTCTCTAGTCAGCCAGCAAGAAAGCTTCCTGCAGGTAGGTTGCTCCAGCACCCCGACCCCATTGATCAGACCCTGTAAGCTACAAGTCCCACTCTGCCCCCAAGCCTACCTATCCCCCCTGAGACCTCAGAGTAACTCTGAAGCACAGGCTATGAATGCACAGAGTGGATGAAGAAAGCAAACCAAGAAAGCAGACCAAGAGAGTGGGCCAAGAAAGACATTAGTGGCTCCCTGAGACACAGACAGTGACAGTACAGAACAGACCAAGAACAGTACCCAAAAGACACAGACAGCAGCTGCAAGGATTGGACCAAGAGTCAAAGATACTGCTAGCATCAATTGGAGGAAGAGATGGATAGGCACCAATGCAAGAATTCATTCAGCAACCTAAAAAGCAGCATGTTAATACCAGAACCCAGTGGTCAGACAGCAGGAAGATTTGAACATTCTAACTCAGAAGAAGCAGAAGAAACTGATTTTAAATGTAACTTTTTGAGGATGATGGAGACCTTTAAAAAAGGAAATGAAAACTTTCCTTAGAGAAATGGAGGAAAAGGCAAACAAAAATTGGAAGAAATCAATGAATATCTTAAAGAAACCCAAGAAAACTAAGAAAAAACTATCAAACAGATGAAGCAAACAGTTCAAACAGTTCAAGACTTGAAAACTGATATAGAAGCAATAAAGAAAACACAAACAGAGGGAATTCTGGAAATGGAAAATCTGGGTAACCAAATGGGAACTACAAATGCAAGCATAACAAACAGAATACAAGAGATAGAAGAGAGACTCTCCGGTGTTGAAGATACTATAGAGAAAATAGATTCATTGGTCAAAAAAAAAAAGAGCTAAATTCAACAAATTCTTCACATGAAACATCCAGGAAATCTGGGACACCATAAAAAGACCAACCTAAAATAATAGGGATAGAAGAAGGAGAAGAAATCCAGCTCAAAGGCACAGAAAATATATTCAACAAAATCATAGAATAAAAATTTCCCAACCTAAAGAAGGATATCCCTATGAAGGTATAAGAACCTTACAGAATACCAAATAGATTGGACCAGAAAAGATCCCTTGCCATATAATAATCAAACACAAAACATACAGAATAAAGAAAGACTATTAAGAACTGAAAAGAAAAAAGGTCAAGTGACATATAAAGGTAGACCTATCATAATTACACCCAACTTCTCAATGGAAACCATGAAAGCCAGAAGGTCCTGGGCAGATGTGCTGTAGACACTAAGAGACCATGGATGCAAGCCCATACTACTATATCCAGCAAAGCTTTCGATCACCATCGATGGAGAAAACAGATATTCCATGACAAAAAAAAAAACCCAGATCTAAATAACACGTACCCAGAAACCCAGGCCTACAGAACGTACTAGAAGGAAAAGTCCAACCCAAGGAAGCTAACTGTACCCACAAAAACAAAGTCAATAGATAACTTTCCACCAGCAAAACCTAAAGAAAGGAAACACACAAATACTACTACCTAAAAGTAATAGGAATTAACAACCACTGGTCATTAATATCTCTTAATATCAATGAACTCAATTCACCTATAAAAAGTCACAGGCTAAGAGAATGGATACAGAAACAGAATCCCGCATTACGCTGTATATAAGAAACACACCTCAACCTCAAAGAGAGACACCTCAGAATAAAGGGTTGGGAAAAGGTTTTCCAATCAAACTTACCTAAGAAACAAGCCAGTGTAGCTATCCTAATATCTAAAAAAAAAAAATAGATTTCAAACCAAAATCAATCAGAAGAGATGGAGAAGGACACTTTATACTCATAACAGCAACAATCCAAAACGATGTAGTCTCAATCCTGAACATCTATACCCCGAATACAAGAGCACACACATATGTAAAAGAAACATTACTAAAATTTAAATGGCACATCAAACCCACACACTAATAGTAGGAGACTTCAATACTTCACCCTCACCAATGGATAGGTCAACCAGATGAAACTTAGCAGAGGAATAAGAAAACTAACAGATGTCATGAATCAAATGGACTTTAACAGATATCTTTAGAACATTCCACCCAAACATGAAAGAATATACCTTCTTCTCAGTACCTCATGGAATCTTCTCTAAAACTGACCACATACTAAACCTCAACAGATACAAAAGAATTCAAATAACCCCTTGTATATTATTGGATCACCATGGTTTTAAAGTTAGAATTCAACAACAACAGAAGCCTACAAACTCATGGAAATTGAACAGTGCTCAATTGAACCACCCCTGGGTCAAGAAATAAATAAATAGAGAAATTAAAGACTCCCTAGAATTCAATAAAATTGAAGACACAATGTACTCAAAACCTATGGGATACTATGAAAGCAGTGCTAAAAGGAAAGTTCATAGCACTAAGTGCCTACATAAAGAACCTGGAGAAATCTCACACTAGCAACTTAACAGCACACTGAAAGCTCTAGAACAAAAAGAAGCAGACTTACCCAGTAGGAGTAGATGACAGGAAATAATCAAATTGAGGGCTGAAATCAATAAAATAGAAACAAAGAAACAATACAAAGAATCAATGAAACAAAGAGCTGGTTCTTTGAGAAAAAATCGACAAGATAGACAAACCCTCATCCAAACCAATCAAAAGGCGGAGAGAACATCCAGATTAACAAAATCAGAAATGAAAAGGCAGACGTAACAACATACACTGAGGAAATCCAGAGAGTTATTAGGTCATACTACAAAAGCCTTTACTCTGCGAAATTGGAAAATGTAAAAGAAATCAATAATTTTCTGGATAGGTATCACATACCAAAATTAAATCAAGACCAGGTGAACATTTTAAATAGACCTATAACCTGCAAGAAAACAGAAGCAGTCATCAAAAGCCTCCCAACAACAACAACAACAACAACAACAACAAAAGCCCAGGGCCGGGTGGTTTCAGTGCAGAATTCTACCAGAACTTCTAAGAGCTAATACCTATACTCCTCGAATTGTTCCACATAATAGAAACAGAAGGAGCATTGACAAACTCTTTTTATGAGACTACAGTTACCCTGATACCAAAACCACACAAAGACTCAATCAAGCAAGAGAATTTCAGACCAATCTCACTCATGAATATAAATGCAAAAATACTCAATAAAATAATGGCAAACCAAATCCAAGAACACTAAAAAAAATCATCGACCATGATAAGTCAGCTTCATTCCAGAGATGCAGGGATGGTTCAACATATGAAAATCTATCAATGTAATCCATCATATAAATAAACTGAAAGAAAAAAATCCAAATGATCATCTCATTAGATGCTGAAAAAGCATTTGACAAAATTCAAAACAATCCCATACAATAAAGGAACTTCTGAAGGCATTACCATCCCTGACATCAAGCTCTATTACAGAGCTACAGTAATAAAAACAGCTTGGTTCTGGCATAAAAACAGAGAGGTTGACCAATGGAATCAAATTGAAGACCTGGATATTAATCCACACACTTATGAACACCTTATTTTTGATAAAGGAATCAAAATTATTCAATGGAAAAAAGAAAGCATCTTCAACAAATGGTGCTGCCATAACTGGATGTCAACATGTAGAAGAATGAAAATAGATCCATATCTATACCAATGCACAAAACTCAAGTCCAAATGGATTAAAGACCTCAATATAAATCTGACCACACTGAACCCAACAGAAGAGAAAGTGGGAAGTAGCCTTCAAAGTATGGGCACAGGAGACCACTTCCTAAATATAACACCAGTAGCACAGACACTGAAAGCAGGAATAAGTAAATGGGACTTTCTGAAACTGAGAAGCATCTGTAAAGCAAAGGGCACAATCAGTAAGACAAAAAGCCTGTTGAATGGGAAAGGATCTTCACCAACCCCACATCAGACAGAGGAATGCTCTTCAAAATATATAAAGAACTCAAAAAATTAGACATCTAATAATCCAATTAAAAATGGAATACAGAACTAAGCATAAAATTCTCAACAGAAGACTGTCAAATGGCTGAAAGACTCTTAAGGAAATGTTCAACATCCTTAGTCAACAGGGAAATGCAAATCAAAACAACTCTGAGGTACCATCTTACACCTGTCAGAATGGCTAAGATCAAAAACACCAATGATAGCTTATGCTGGAGAGGATATAGAGTAAGGGGAACACTCCTCCATTGCTGGTGGGAATGCAAATTTGTACAGCCACTCTGGAAATCAGTATGGCGGTTTCTCAGAAAAGTGGGAATCAATCTACCTCAGAACCCAGCAATACCACTCTTGGGCATATACCCAAAAGATGCTCAATCATACTACAAAGACAGTGTTCAACTATGTTCATAGCAGCACTATTTGTGATAGCCAGAACCTGGAAACAACCTAGATGTCCCTCAACTGAAGAATGAATAAAAAAAAAATGTGGTACATTTACACAATGGAGTACTACTCAGCAGTTAAAACAAAAACAATGACATCTTGAAATTTGCATATTTGCATGCAAATGGATGGAAGTAGGAAAAACCATCCTCAGTGAGGTAACCCAGACCCAGAAAGATGAGCATGGTATGTACTCATTCATAAGTAGATACTAGGTGTAAATAATGAGCCTGTAGCCCACAACACCAGAGAAGCTAAGTAACAAGGAGAACCCTTAGAGAAACATATATAGATCCCCTTGGGAAGGGGAAATATACAAGATCTCCTGAGAAAATTGGGAGCATGGGGGTGGGGGATAAGGAAGGGCAGAAGGGGAGGAAGAGGGGAAGAGGTGAGGCAGGGAGGAGAACTTGAGGGAACAGGATAGTTGAGATGGGGAAGGGCAGAGATGGAGAGCAAGGAAAGAGATATCTTGATGGAGGGCATAGTTACGGATCTAGGAAGAAACCTGGCACTAGAGAAATTCCCATGAACTACAAGGATGACCCCACCTAAGACCCTAAGCAATGGCGGAGAGGGTACCCGAACTGGCCTTGCCCTGTAGTCAGATTGATGACTATCTTAAATGACACCATAGAACCTTCATCCAGCTGCTGATGGAAGCAGAGGCAGACAGCCACAGCAGAGCACTGGGCTGAGCTCCCAAAGTCCAGGTGAAGAGTGGGATGAGTGAGAATATGAACAAAGAGGTCAAGACCATGATGGGGGCTGGGATACCCACTGAAACAGCTTACCTGAGCTAATGAGAGCCCACCAACTCCAGCCTCACAGGGAAGGAACCAGCTTAGGACCAAATTAGGCCCTCTGAATGACAGTTGTATGGCTTGGGTAGACTGAGAGGCCACTGGATTTCTGGAACCCATTCTCTTTTGAAGTATACCTTACTCAGCCTAAATATAGTGGGGAGGGTCTTGGTCTTTTCTCAAAGCAATGTGCTAGATTTTGTTAACTCTCCATGGGAAGGGCCTACTGTCTCTGAGGAGTGGATGGGGTGTGGGTTAGGGGGTAAGTGAAGGGAGCAGGAGAAGGGGAGGGAGTGGGAACTGGGATTGGTAGGCAAAATGAGAAAAGATAGTTTTTTTAAAAAAAATAATAAAAAATAATGCTCCCCACTCCAGAAACCAGTCAGCTTGGTTTTGAACCATGAGTCCATCAACTATATATAAGTACTATGAAATGTACTTATTCCTTGACTCTAAAATCTTCATTTTTTAGCAGTAAAAATATATATTAATAAATTTATTACATAATTTATTATAATTGTATCATTAATGTATAATATAATATAAATACGTTCTTTGCCATGATAACAGTAGTAACAGACTTTCACTTGTTGGCCTGAGTGGTCTTACCTTTTTCTCTGCTGAGATGTGGTTTGGCATTTAGGTGAGGGGAGGGTGTAAATGAATAGCAAAGATTTACAACCCAAAATGTCCTCTAGGCTCACCTGGCACCAAATACCTTCACAAAGTGGTATACAAGCCTTAGCTTGCCCTACTGGCCTAAGGCCTGTAAAGGAAGAGCCTCACCTCTTCATTTCAAATTATGCCCTTTGGCATCAAATTGCTTATAAGTAGATAGATATATAACCTGTTGATCTATCTATATATAACCTGTGAATAGTTTTAAAATAAGTGATATTAACCTTACAGGAAAGGGAAATGTATAAGAGATACCATATTATACCTCAGTTCTGCAGTATAGAAAGACTAGTCCTTGCAACTGTATATGCATTGTGAATAATTTGCAGAAAATATTTTTTTTAACATTTTCATTGGGAAAATTGCCCTGTTGAAGGTTCTTTAGCAAGAAACAAAATGATTTGACTTGTGAATTTTCATTCAACAGCCATGCGTTGTAATTAGTGCTCATTGCTTGATTGATTAGGATGCCCTTGAGGGATGAGGATTGGAGCCTTCTTTGCCTTTGCAGCTATGGCACCTAGGAAGCAAGAGCCACACACGTACTTGCTGCTGCACTGGGACTGAATGGGTGGGCGTGAAGCAAAGTAACAGTCAGCACAGGCAAGGATGGAATTGGGGTTGGGATTTGCAAACTGGAAGCTGAAGTCACGTAAAGAGGCTAGAGGGGTTCACTCCTAAGGCCAGGAGGATGAGTTATGTAGTAGTACCATCAGTATGTATGGTTATTCCCAAAGGTCTTGAAGGGACCTGTGGTCTATTGTAATATAGTTGAATATAGCTTTGTGCAAAGATGAGAATGGCCCATTTTTCCACTGTCCAATACAGTAGACTACAGGCATGTCTGTCTCTTGATACAGCAGACTGCAGACATGTGTGTCTCTTGATACAGTAGTTTGTGTGCAGCTATGTGTCTCTTGATACAGTAGTTTACGTGCAGATATGTGTCTCCTGATATAGTAGACTGTAGATGTGTGTGTCTCTTGAGCACTTGAAACATGGATATTTCACCTGAGGAATTGAATTTATAACTAAATATTTTTGAAATTAAATTTAAACAACTGCATATGTCTGTTGCTACCACATTAAGCAGTTCAAATATTCAAATATCTCTTTCTTTAAAAGGACAATAACAAAACTGGGGATCCTTATGGCGAAATCCAGGCTAGTCTCAAATTCAAGATCCTCCAGCTTCAGCCTCTTGAGTACAGGCATGCATAAAAGAACCTGGATCAACGTCCAGGTCTTTCAGGAAAGGTTTCCCGTGTCCAGGAAAAGAGTAGGGGAGACGGGAAGGAAGACTATCTGACATGCCAAATGGTTATGAAGACCATCTGCAAGAACAAGACATTCCCAGGTGTAGGCTGTTCACAGAGATGAAAAGTGGAGTCGAAATATAATTCCGGAATCAAAAAGACTGTATCTCACGCTCATGGCATATTAGCGGACATGGAGCTGAAGCCATTTATTCATTAGTTTTTTATGGTCAAAACTGAAACAAAGTATCACAAATTCTATTTATTTCCTTGGCACCCACCCTGTTCCAGGTGAAGGCGATCTGTCTCCCCTTCTGCTCATTCATGCGTGAGGCGTGTGGGTGAAGATACCACTGGGGAAGCATCATCCAGGCCAGTCAAATTGCATTGTGCTTGGTTTTCTATATCACTTATAGAGAGCGAACCCAAATTTGCTTTGGGGGTTTATGGGCGAGATTTTCTGGCATAGTGTACTTAATAATAAAAGTGGCCCCTTTAATAAAAATCAGTGGCAACTTAAAATGTACGATAAACGCTGCAGCGCTCATAAAACATACTATGCACTCAATCCAACTTTATTATGTAATGTACACTATTTACAGCTCGCGTTTCAGGCCTGATCATGCTTCCAATGACGAGTGAAATGGCCTAAAACAGCTGTCAGATGGTGTGACGTGAATACAGACATGGGGTAAATCAAACGCAAATGAACCCTGAGTGTTCTCTCTCAGCACCGAGGCCATCCCTATGTGACTGAGGATGTGTGGATTGCCTGCAGCCATGGGTTTTATGTCATCCCCCCCCCTTCTCCATCTCCTCGTTTTTCTTCCTTTTTTTCTTACCGTGGGTCCATAAAGATGCAAAAGAAACCGGCAGCATCTCTGCCCTCCTAGGTGCTTCCAGAATCATCATGGAAATTAAAGCTCAGTGGTCTGTATGATACAGCCCTTCATTGGTCCCCTGATGTTTAAAGGATATGTATTTTTGGCCCACTGCATTTGCTATTTTTCTTTACCTGAATTGCCCTTCCTGTCCTTCACTGTGGCAAGAACTCCTAATCCATTGTTGAGAGTCCAAATCAGATGCCATTTCCTCTTTGAATGCTGTTTTGAATACTAGGCAGAGTCCGTGAATACACTTTTCCTTCTTTCTTTTCCATACTTTTTCCATTTTTCCTTTCTGCATTTATGGTGATCAGGACACACGCTCTGCACTGACCTTCCTTGTCTGCAAGAGTCTGGGAAACAAAGTTTCCTCTGCTGTGTGCTCAGAAGGAAGAAGTTTAGCACTCATACATCCAGTTTGGAGAGTTTGACAGGACCCCAGATTCTTGTCCATACATTCTCTGATTCTGATGCCAACACACAGCAGCTTTCTTATGCCAAACGGTGTTTTGCTCTGTTTAGAGAAGTGCCCCTAGTCTATCTTAAGTGCTGTATGCCATTCTTCACCCCTGTTACTTATCTCCCACTGTCTTTGGTTTTCTTGTAGTCCTCCCCTTCCACGCAGCTGTATTGCCCCCCCCCTTTTTGGTTTTTCGAGACAGGGTTTCTCTGTGGCTTTGGAGCCTGTCCTGGAACTGGCTCTTGTAGACCAGGCTGAACTCACAGAGATCCGCCTGCCTCTGCCTCCTGAGTGCAGGGATTAAAGGCGTGCGCCACTACCACCCGGCTGTATTGGCCCCTTTACTAGGAGGTAGCTTATCAGGACACACCCTGTCCTTTTCCTCAGCCTGGGGCACTTACCCAACCAAGAATGTCCTGTATAGATTTCTTAAGTGAACGAGTCAAAGTTGGAGGTAAAATTTTGGTCCTTGATGATTTGTCCCTTCTTGTCGCAAACCAGTGGCCTAGGTGCATTCTGAAATTCAGTTCCTGGGGGCATACTGCTCAGGTTTTATTAGACAGCCTGGCAATACCATTCTCCTTTGAATCAATGAATCCTATACTAGTTATCCTGACATGACAGACACCTGACATGAAGCAACTTAAAAAGTGGAATGGTTTGTTTTGACTTACAGTTTAAGGACATACAGTTTCCCATTTCAGGGAATGCATACCTCTAGCAGAGTGAAGCGGGGGGGGGGTTGTCACATAGCGTGTGCAGTCAGAAAGCAGAGTTGAGAACGGGGGCTGAATTCATCAAACCTTAAGGTCGCCTTCTGCTCCCATGAGACACTTCCTCCAGTGAGGTTCCATCTTCCAAACCTTTTGAAGAGTCTGTAAACCTATTGAACCTATTCAATAAACCTATTGAAAGGTTCTATAACTTTTTAATACAGCACTGTTAGCTGGGGACCATGTTCTCAGAGAGACAAGCTTATTGGATATGGGAGGCATTTTACAGTCAAACCACCGCAGATCCGAGAAAGAATTCTTCCATCGTATTCTGTATTCTGGTTTTAAAGAACAATCACGGTGTGGTGGGGTGATGCAGTGGAGATGTCTGAGAATTTGTCTCATCTGCTGAGACAAATGGTGCTTCAGGTTATCTAAAGCTTTCTTTAATAATCTCTGCCCCTGGATGGCCAAGTTGAGAATTAAAGAGACTATGGAGCCCAGTTGTTTCCCAGTTTATGATGTGGGAATCACTTCACTTCAGCAGGTTCAGCTACTATAATGTAGTTGTCATCATAGAGAGAATACGGTGGTTTGGATGACAATGGACCCCCACGGGCTCAGCTGTTTGAATACTCGGTCCTCAGATGTTGGTTTAGGAGATGTGGCCTGACTGGAGGAGCTATATCATTAGGGGTGGGCTTTGAGGTTCAAAGTCATGTGACATTCTCATATTCTCATATCTCTGCTTTTCATTTGCAGTGCATGATGAGGCCCCAGCCTCTGCTTTAGTTGCCATGTCTGCTGGCTGCTGCCTGCTGATTCTAGACTTTAATCCTCTAGAACTATGAGCCCAAAGAACACCCTTCTTCTAGATGTTGCTTTGGCCATGGTACCTTATCATATCAATAGAAAAGTAGCTTAACATAGATGGCATCAAGTGTGTAGAGAAACAAGACCTGTGTGGCGGATACTCAGTATATACCCTTTCTCCCCTTCCCTTTTGCTTCCTCCCAGTTTCTTCCACTTTCCCTTCATTCTCTCCTTCCCTCTTCTTCATTTTCTCTTATCCAGACTTTTGCATGATATAGGAGAAACTGCTTTTATTTCCTTTGCCACTCATCTATCAGCATATCAGACTCTTTCCTACTTCCAGGACTCATAACACGACCACGACAGTGCTATTTCACTTCTTGGCTTCCAGTGTAGACTGACTTACCTGAAGACTACGTGATAGCAGACTTCTAGTATATGCAGTTAATAGGTTAACTGGCTTCAAGGGGACCCAACTTGGCCCATATTTAGAATGCAATAATGAAGTGTGCTTTAATTGGTTTTCTATCATTTGAGAGCCATAAGAACATAATTTCCTCAAATTCTCCGTGGGACCTATGATTGGAGGAAGCATTGTCTTTTGCTTCAGTGTAAATTTGCCCCAGACCAAACACAACAGGCCTGTCTAGGATAAAATAAATGGCTGTTTTTTTTTTCCCTCACAAATGAAGGTGAGATGGGGTTGAGAATGTGGTTCAGTTAGTAGAGTGCTTGGCTAGCATGCAAGAAGCCTGGGTTCACCCCGAGTACGGCATAAAACTGGACTTTGTGGTGCATACTTGTAATCCCAGCACTTGGGAGGTGACAGAAGATGAATCAGAAGTTCAAAGCAATCCGTGTCTACGCAGTGAGTTCAAGGCCAGCCTGGGCTACGTGAGACCTGATCTTGGAGGTCAGAGGTGGGGTGAGATGCTTTCTACAGATCTACTACAGTGTTGAATCTAGTCCCAGGCGGGATTCTTTCATCCAAATAGTTAACCACATTTGCTATATTGGCTAGACTTCCTGGATCAGGTGTCACTCTAAAAAAATTATAAAATAATTGAACAATACAGTGGGCTTCGTAGGTTGCTTCGAAGGTACTTGGATTGTATTTAACTAGCTCCCCTTATCCACACTTACACCCCCATCACAAATGCCTTTTCCAATACTGTATTGGCCGCAAGATCAAAACAATTTCTAAAAAATCCATTGCACTTGGTTTTTATGAATAGTAATAAGATGATAATATACAACTCTCTGGGGAATGCATACATGAAAGATCTGATACAAAGTTCCACTGGGTGAGTACAAAGGACATAGGCATTAAGTATCAGTTCTTGCCTGTGCACCGTGGGGGCCTAGCTGACACCACTTTCCATTCTTTACATCCCATGGATCATTATCTACTAGGTTCTCGATTGATATTTGTTGAAATAAAGTCTAAAACTTCCCAGGGCTTATTGACGAGGGTACGGCTTAGGTGATACGATTTCTCCATGCTTCTGTATGGTTTATGTTCCCGCCTCTCCTTCATCTTGTGCTTGTTATGTTTAGATTTGTTTGTTGGAGAGAAATGAAGAGGGGCACAGGGGAAAGGTGAGAGGGCTCTTGTTTGGTTCATGGGCGTTTACCCCCCAATACTGCTTTTATTATTTTCATTTACAGACGAAAAAAATTAAGCAACAGTTCTGAGATCACACCGTCGTGAGTCAGCCGTCAAAACTGGGCTGTCTTTTTAGGACTTTAAAAAGAAAAGCCTGGATCTATAATAGATCAAGGTGGGGATGGCAGGAAATGAGAGGTAAGTGATGAGAGATAAGAGGGTACCTCCTACACTGATCATGCACATCAGCTGACCTGGAGAGCTTGGAAACCCCTTTGTGGCTGCCTTAAAACAAACCGTTATCTTTGTGCTCTTCAGCATCTCTCGTCAGAGGGTGACTTGTATTTAGGTCATCTTGGAGATCTCTGCAGATCCCCCGAGGGACCCTGAGAGCAGGGGTGGTGCTGCTGGGTCTGGGGATCTGCTACTAGTAGAAGTTTTAGGGCTTCAATGCGCTTTTCATACGGAGGCGAACGTAACTCTATTTGATAGATGGAGCGAGAGATTTAAACCCCCCTCTTTCTGAGATGATTGTTCAAGGGTGGTGATGATGATGGATGAAAGACAACCCTAGTTGCTTGCAGCCTTCCTATGGCTGCTTTGCTTGGGTGGTTTGAGGGCACTGTTTTGTCTTCCTGTGTTTCTTCAGCCTCTAGGGCAGTGGCTCTGATGGTTCAGACTACAGGAATTCATTTCCTTCCTTACATCTCTGCCCTTCTTCCCTTGTTAGCGTCTCATTATGTAGTCCAGCGTGCCTCCACCTCACTGGTACTGGAACTGCACTTGAGAAACACCAGCAGTGGTCAATTTTCACAGCCCCATAATCCTCTCTGAGTCCCCTGGGAGCATTAGGCTGTACTGTACACCGCCTTAGCCTTTAGATCTAGAATTTAATCATCTTAGAAGAGGCAGTGTGGCCATGAGGGGAGGTGCGAGGACTCAGAACCGTGTGTCTGAAGACAATATAGACCATGCTTTATGATGGCCTGACATTTATGAGCCTGGATCCCTCACCTGGGAAACAGGAGCACGCATCCTCTGCAGCAAATGGTGTTTCTCAGGAATCGCCTGTGGAGAGCCTATCATGACATTGGTAGGTTCGGGGAAAATGCGAGCATTTTTGAAAGGCTGCTCTCTGAAGTGTTGGGGTCTAATGCACCTTCCTAAAGTTCCAAATCTGTTTTCGAGAGGAATTAAAGGTAGAATGGGGTTTCATCTGTGGCTGAAAATTCCCCACTTACAATTTAGAGAGAACTCTCTTCTCAGGGCAGCGTGAAGATGAAATGAAATCATGAATGAGGGGCGAGCAGGCCACTTGTTCCATAGGAGGCAGCCAGGAAATGCTGATTCATGATATTATCAATCACTGTCATTATTTCTATTATAAGTATTGGTGAGGTCATGTAGCCTCCAACAATGATGCGGTGTCACACTGCCCAGACTCCTTCTATTCAGGAAGGATGAGCTCAGTCCCCAGCTGCCAGGAATATCGGCTACTGTGGCTCATGGCTGAGTCCTGCGGCTCGGATGCCCAAGGTTACACTCTTTTCAGACGCAGCTGAATTCAGTGACCTGTCCATGTGCACACACAAGGGTCTAGCTTCCCTGTCTCAAATGGGACAATTTTCCAGATTTTCTTAGCCCAGGGCTTCCTCTACACCGGCCGAGGCTTCTTCTCTTGCAACTGCAGCACCTCAGGAGTTGTTGCAGCTCTCAGCTCGTCACTGTGTCCACCTGGCTCCCTCGTCCCTTCCAGCTGCTCTTCTTCAGGGTACCCTCTCAAGATCTTGGTCGCATTTCGCAACCTCAGTCTCCTTAAGGCAGGAAACCCAATGCTTATCTCGCTCCACATTTTAGCATTCATCTCAGTAGAGAAACAAACCCTTAGTCCCAATTAGACAGGTGACGCTCTCCTGTATAATACCTCAACTCCTTCAAAAAGCTGTTTTATCAATTGTGGAGTTGTTTAAAAATGGTACCCAGCATTTATGTAGCTCTTTGTTACACATAGTCTTTACATATCTGTTGCCTTACTGACTGAGTCCTGCAGACATTTACTGAAGCAAATGATATCACTATCCCAGTATCACAGGGCAACGTCAGGTGAAAGAAAGGAATTAAATAAATTGATTGAGATTATTTTAAGGAATTGCCGTTAGAGGTTCATGAGACAAACTGGCTGAAGGCTATTTTTTCTTTTCTGGCTAATATGTGTTTTTAAAAATTGAATTGAAGTTGGGTGTGGTGGTGCATGCGTTCAATCCCAGCACTCAGGAGGCAGACACAGGTGAATCTCTGAGTTCAAGGCCAGCCTGATCTACAAAGTGAGTTCCAGGATAGCCAGGGCTGTTCCACAGAGAAACCCTGTCTTGGGAAACCAGCCAATCAAACAAACAAAAAATTGAATTGAAATAATAACTTAATATTTTTGCATTGCTATAACATGATACTTTATATATTGCTACAACATGATACTTTACAAAGAACAGAAATTTGATACAGTTCTGTAGGCTGCAAAATCAAAGGTCAAGGTGGCCCTTCCTGTTCTGTCTTCATAAGGCTGAAGAGATAAATACATCCCAAGAAGTCCTTTCAACAAGGGTGTCAACCCATTTCTGAGGGCTCTGCATTCAGGACCTAAGCATCTCTCTCATTAGGCCCCACCTCTTAATGCTATTACTATGGCATTAAATTTCGATGTGAGTTTGGGAGGAAATAGGCATTCAGACCACAGGGGGTAACTCAGTCTTCTCCATCATGTGAGTGCTATTCCTCATTTCTTGTTCTCTCTCTCTTCCTCTCTCTCTCTCTCTCTCTCTCTCTCTCTCTCTCTCTCTCTCGTGTGTTTGTATTACATGAATGTGTGTGAGAGGATGTACAAACCCATGTGTATGCATTTGGAGGCCATAGACGGGCACCTGGTGTCTTTTCTATCACTTCTTACCACATTCCCGTGGGATGCTTACTGCTAAACTAGATGCTTACTTCTCAGGCTTGGCTGAGTGGCCATTAAGACCTCAGCATCCACCCGTCTCTGCCTCCCAGTTCCAGAGTTCCAGGCAAGCTAACCAGACCTAGTTGTTACATGGGTGCTGGGGTTATAGGCAAGCTAACTAGACCTAGTTATTACATGGGTGCTGGGGTTATAGACAAGCTAACCATACCTAGTTATTGCATGGGTGCCGGGGTTATAGACAAGCTAACTTACCTACTTATTACATGGGTCCTGGAGTTATAGGTAAGCCAACCAGACCTAGTTATTACATAGGTGCTGGGATTATAGGCAAGCTAACCAGACATAGTTATTACATGGGTGCTGGGACTCCAACTCAGATTCTTCATGCTTGGTCAGCAAGTGATCTTCTCTACCAAGCTTTCTCCTCAGACCATCTTTATCGTTTTAATAGGTGACTTGAAACATTTGTGTTTCCTACCTGGTCTTGGGAGTCAAACTGAATTCAGATCCTTGTATCTATAGACAATAGAAAGAAAATGCAACTTTATTCTACATCATGTATCCTCACTTGGGGGCTTATGGGTACTTAGTACACCACCCCATCTGGGATTTCCTTCCCAGTTTCTCAGTCACCTCAAAAAGTACAAAAATGCATCTTTGTGTGACAAGCTTTAGAAACAGATTTTTAAAAATTTTAATTAAAAATTTTATTTTTAAATGTGTATATTTTGTGGTAGCTTGAGTGAGAATGGCCCCTATAGGCTCATATATTTGAATGTTTAGTCACCAGTTGGTAGAACTGTTTGGGAAGGATTAGAAGTGTGGCCTTGTTGGAAGAGGTGTGTCGCTGGGGGTGGGCTTTGAGATTTCAGAACCCCATGCCTTTCCCAGTTAGCTCTCTCTGATTCTATGTCTGTGGATCAGAATGTAAGCTCTCAGCTACTGTCCTGGCACCGTGCCTGCTTGCTTGCTGCCCTACTTCCCACCATGATAATCATGAACTCTAACCCCCAGGACCATGAGTTCCAGTAAATTCTTTCTTTCCTAAGTTGCCTTAGTCATGGTATCTCTTCATAGCAAGAGGAAAGTAACTGAGACAATGTGTAAGTCTGAGTATGTGTTTGTGAATATGTGGGGAGTGACTGAGGAGGCCAGGAGGGAGTGCCAGATATTCTGGACCTGGAGTTGCATGCTGTTGTGAGCCACTGTACATAGGCACTGGAAATTGAATATGGGTCTCCATAGGAAGAGCATGTGTTCTTACCCTCTGTGCTGTCTCTTCAGCAATGAAAAATCTTTTAATATCCCTTTTAATCAGAGAAGCATCACCCTTCACAATAACCATAAATAGCATAAAACATCTCAGAGTAACTCTAAACAAACAAGTGGAAGACTTGTATGACAAGAACTGTAAATATTTGAAGAAAGAAATTGAAGAAGACACCAGAAAGTGGAAAGATCTCCCAGGCTCTTGAGTAGGTAGAATTAACATAGTAAAAATGTCAATCTTACCAAAAGCAGTCTACAGATTCAATGCAATGCCCATCAAAATCCCAGCAAAATTCTTCACAAACCTCGAAAGAACGGTACTCAACTTCATATGGAAAAGCAAAAAAGCCCAGGATAGCCAAAAATATCCTGTACAACAAAAGAACTTCAGGAGGCATCACAATCCCTGACTTCAAACTCCACTACAGAGCTACAGTACTGGAAACAGCGTGGTATTGGCATAAAAACAGACAGGAGGATCAATAGAACTGAATCGAAGACCAGGATATTAATTCACACACCTTCGAACACCTGATTTTTGACAAAGAAGCAAAAATATCAAATGGGAAAAAGAAAGCATATTTAACAAATGGTGCTGGTATAACTGGATATCAACATGTAGAAGAATGAAAATAGATCCTTATCTATCACCATGCACAAAACTCAAGTCCAAATGGATCAAAGACCTCAACATAAAGCCAGCCACACTGAACCTTATTGAAGAGAAAGTGAAACGTACACTTGAATGCATTGGCATAGGTGACTACTTCCTAAATAGAACCCCAGTAGCATAGACACTGAGAGAAACAATTAATAAATGGGACCTCCTGAAACTGAAAAGGACACGGTCACCAAGACAAAATGGCAGCCTACAGAATAGGAAAAGATCACAGAGGTCTGATCTCAAAAATATACAAAGAACTCAAGAAATTGGTCATCAAAAGAACAAATAATCCAATAAAAAATGGAGTACAGATCTAATTAGAGAACTCTGAACAGAGGAATCTAAAATGGCTGAAAGACACTTAAGGAAATGCTCAACATCATTAGTCATCAGAGAAATGCAAATCCAAACAATTCTGAGATTCCATCTTACACCTGTAAGAATGGCCAAGATAAAAAACATTGATGACAACTTATGCTGGGGAGGTTGTGGGGAAAAGGGAACACTTCTGCATTGCAGGTGGGAATGCAAGCTGCTACAACCCCTTTGGATGTCAGTGTGGCAATTTCCCAGAAAATTAGGAAACAACCTTCCTCAAGACTCAGCAATACCACTTTTGGGTATATATCCAAAAGATGCTCAATCATACCACAAGGACATGTGCTCAACTATGTTCATAGCAGCATTGTATGTCATAGCCAGAACCTGGAATCAACCTAAATGCCCCTTGACCAAAGAATGGATAAGGAAAATGTGGTACATTTACACAATGGAGTATTCCACAGCAGAAAAAAATAATGACTTCTTGAAATTTGCAGTCAAATTTCAAGCTAGAAAACACCATATTGAGTGAAGTAACCCAGACCCAGAAAGATAAGTATCATATATACTCACTCATAAGTGGTTTTTAAACATAAAGCAAAGAAAACCAGCCTACAAATCACAATTCCAGAGAACCTAGATAACAACGAGGACCCTAAGAAAGACATATAGAGATCTAATCTACATGGAAAGTAGAAAAAGACAAGATTTCCTGAGTAAATTGGGAGCATGGGGACCTTGGGAGAGAGCTGAAGGGGGAGGGGAGAGGCAGGGAGGGGAGCAGAGAGAAATGTAGAGCTCAATAAAATCAATAAAAATACAAAAAAATCCCATTTTAATTTTTAAAATATTTAAGCTTTTAAAATAATTTTACGTATATGGGCATGTTGTTTGCATGTAGGTCCGTGCACCACGTGTGAACAGTGCCTTCAGAGACCAGGAGAGAGTGTTTGGATCCTCTGGAACTGGAGTTATAGATGGTTGTTAGCCATCATGTGGGTGCTAAGTTCTCCTCTGAATAGCAGTCAGTGCTCCTAAGTACTGAGCCGTCTCTCCGGCTCCCAATCCTGTCTCTTGATCCAACTTTCTTAAGTCAAGTTCTCAGCCTCCCTATCTAACATGGGCTAGAGTGATATTCTGTATAATACACTGATTCCACTTTCTCAGATGGGCTCTTGCAATGACCCTTTTTTTTTTCTTCCCCTTGTCGTGCAGACTAGGCTGGCATCAAAGTTACAGACATCAGCCTGCTTCTGTCAAGTGTTGTTATTAAAGGTGTGCATGACAGACTGGTGATGAGATTCTTCATAGCAGCCCTAAAACTTGGGACAGACTCTGAGACAGCCCACATCCAGCTGGAGCCCAGTGACCTCTAAATCACCACAATGCAGGCTTTCTTTTAAGTCACATAATGTCATAGATTCCTTCAGTGTTTAAGCATTCCACTTGACTAGGAGAAATGAGGCTTGTGTGAGGATGCATCTCTTTTTTATTATCTCCCTTGAAGTTTATGTGTTCAAATATGGTTTGGTTATGAGTTAACAACACAAGAACAATCAATACCCAGTCTCTGAAAAGCAGAACTCACAATATGTCTATAAAAGTGAAATGGGTGTCATAAAACAATTACAGACTCCAATTTTTTCTTTTCCTTTTTTTTTTTGGTGTGTGTGTGGGGAGGGGGGAATGCTTTGGAAAGAGGTTGGATACCTCTTTGTTCCTGAGTTAGAATCTGAATGCTAAAATCCATGTGACTTTTTAGCGATATATGTGCAGAATTCTGCTGCTTTTTTGGGGTGAAAAAGAACTGTTTTAGTTGATTCCATTTGCAAGAAGATCATACCAGAAGCTGAGAAGGCTGCAGTGCTAGAAACTGTGCAAAGCATGTCGCAGATCCTATTCTATTCTTTCCTCAAAGCCTTGGGGAGGAAGGCAGAGTGTTGGATGAATTTTCCTGGGGAGTCATGAACAATCGTCTGTTTACCCCAGATAGGGCACCAATGTCCGACCAAAGAAACAATTCTATAAAAGTCGAATGTGGCCAAACAGTTTCATTTCAAAGTATTTGTTTTAAAGTATAGGTGGAGCGTTACTTATAACATGAAGTTCTCAAAGGCAGCTGGATCCCTGAAAATTTTACCCTAGTCCAGTTCATGAAAGTTGCAGTCATAGAGCCGATGACCACTTGTGGGCATCTCAGTGGTCCAGAGAGTCCTTCACAGGTGACTTGACTAGTTGGAGGAGTCTCCTCCCAGCAGCTGTTTACTGCTTTTGTAACCTTGCTGTGGGAACTTGAGAAGTTTGTTAGTTTCAGGAATTTCCTGAGACTTGGGAATTGTTTATTTTCCAAATAATGTGTGCTTTAATCGTTCTTCCTGGAGGGGATGTTCCAATCTGATGGAATTTTCTACAAAACACACGGTTACTGAGTAGCTTATATACCCACAGTTTTGTGTGCGGTGCGCATGTGTTTGTGTATACAGGTACATGTGGGGAGGCAGGTGTGCACATGTACAAAATATCAGTGGAGGTCAGACAGTAGTCTCTGGGATCAGCAACCAGGATATCTTACACTTTTTAAAATTCTGGAATTGGTTCTTCATTGGCCTGGAAATTTACCCCATGTGCTGGGCTAGAAGACCCACGAGCTTTCTCGATGTCCTCCCATCTCTCCTTCCCTTCTTGAAGTTCTCAGACAGCTACATGCTGCTGTGCCTTTTTATTTTTTATTTCTGTAGGTCCCAGGGATCTAAGTTTAAGCCTTCACACCTATGAGACATGTAACTAACCCATAGAGCCCTCTTCTCAGCTCCCACATAGCCTTTAAGAGGGACTGAGGATGAGAGCCTTGGAAGTTACACTAAAGAATTGATAAAATTTTTGATTTTCCCCTGCCTATTGGCTAATGCTATCACTCAACTGTTTTAATTCAAGCAAGGAACAGGGACAGGTGTTTTTAAGACGCTGAAAACTTCCTCTCACATTGTAAGGGCCTTGGGGGAGAGATCTGCCTCACAGACATAATCCTGTCACCTGCCACTACACCTCCGTGCTTTCTATCTAATGTACGTTGGGAGTCATGAACAACTGCAACCTTCCCCACACTTAAACCTCAGAATTGTCGTGATTAGATATGTGAAGACGTGGAAAAGAAGAGGATGAAGGATGCAAACTGAGGGAAATATGGCAGCCAGTGTTACAAGAATTATTTTGTTATTTCATTAAAAATTCCTCCGAAGGCACAGATCCAGCTAACCCAGGCAATGGCTCCATCTTTCATAAATGGCAGTGTCTGGACCACGTGTTTTTACTATCCCGAATATATTACCTAAAGGAGATGATGAGTGATTTTGAAAGCTGCCGTAGATGATGTGGCATACTTAGTTAAGCAGAGTGTAATTCTTTGTGAAGTGTGCTCCAGGCATTTAAAAATACTGAACTCCCTCCAGTGACGGCAAGGGGGCTTGTCAACTGTAGGTTCTTACAGTGCCATGCTCCTGAGTCATGACTGTTCACTGGGTTGCCCCCCTAATGCAGAATGACTTTGAGGGTACCTTTTCCCACAGTGACGTTAGGGTCAAAGTCTCCACGGCACTCCCTGTGGCTCTGGTGTAGCTCCTGTGGGTCCAGTTACTTCTCAGAGTGGCTAGAGCTGTCCTCTCAGATCCCGACCCATCCTATCACTTCCCTTGTAACGTGTAGGTCGGGAAGGGATGCCTGTCATACATAGACCAGAGCAGCTCTGAACATGAACTTCATTGACATCTTGTTCCTTGTGGGATTCGGTGTCCCTTGCAGGGAAGCAGGATCTGTCCTTTCCCAAGGAGATTTGAAACGCGAGGTGATGGAGAGAAATGGAAGTGTGTTCCCAAAATACTGATTGGGTCTCATTATGACTCTGCAGGAAAGGCATGACATCCTGTTTCTCTCCCGAGATGCTGATTTCTCCCTTGACATCCGCTGCTGATTTCTATAGTGGAAATAGTTGAGAACAAATAGCCTATGGCTCTCCCTCCCCACCCCACCCCCACCCAGCCGTGTGGATATGAGGGAAGAGCTTGATTGGCTGCCCTCAAATTGGAGCAGAGAGCACACACTTGGATTCTGGATCTTGGGGGTTTGGATTTGTATTCTACTTCCTTTTTAGGCATCATGGGAAAGGTGACCTCTCTCTGCAGCAATTCCCTGATCACGATGTGAGAATTAATAATAATAATAGTATGAATCCTAGAAAGCACCCAATAGGCTGAGTGTGGTGGGCACACAACTGTAACCCCGCTTCTTGGGAAGCCAAGTTAGAAGGTTTGAGAATTTGAGGGTTATCCGAGCTTTATATCAAGTAATAGCTACATAGTAAAACCTTGTCACCAAACCAAATCAAACCAAATGAAACCAATCCAAACAAAACCACAAGCAAACAAATAAAAAAGAGTAACTCCTCAGAAACATATAATTTTGAGTTTGTCCTTGCTAGTTACTAACTTTCTATTTGTAAACATTATTTTATCTGTTATATACTACTACTACTACTACTACTACCTACTTCACAGGGCCGGATAAGAATAATTCAGGACCGTTCTTGAAATAGTGTCTGATATACCAGACAAGACTGGATACATTCAGGGTGGTACAGCCAGAGACCCGACATATCAATACTGACTATTAATATCATTGTAGTATTTAAATTTTGTTTCCTTTAAACTCTGAAAGCATTTTAGTGGCATGCAATATTGATACCAAAAGGTGAACCTACTAAGAGGAGACGATCTTCAGCTCCAGTTAAATCAAAGAGCTGGTGCAGGCCAGGAGGGGGAAACGGGGAACAAGAACAGGAAGAGGAAGGGCATTTGCTATGCAGATCAGCCATCTCTGCTGATGTTGAAAATGGGTTGCCATGGGACTCACTTGATACCAGTGGCTTGGCTTTTATGCCTTCCATGGTTAGGTGTCAGGTTTATGTTGGAAAGTGGGTTTGCTGATAATCAGAAAATGCCCATTAAGCCACACTGGCTAGTTTTCTGTCAACTTGACACAAGCTGGAGTCATCTGAAAGGAGGGAGACCTCAGTTGAGAAAATGACTCTCTAAGATTCAGCTGCAAGGCATTTTCTTCATTAGTTACCAATGGGGGAGGGCCCAATATTGGTGGGTGGGGCCATCTCTGGACTGATGGTCCTGAGTTCTATAAGAAAGCAGGCTGAGCAAGTCACGAGGAGCAAGCCAGTAAGCAGCACCCTCCACGGCCTCTGCATCAGCTCCTGCTTCCAGCTTCCTGCCCTGTTTGAGTTCCTGCCTTGATTTCCCGCAGTGATGGATTGTTACCTGGACTTGTAATCTGAAATAAACCCTTTCCTCCCTGAGTTGCTTTGGTCATGGTGTTCATCACAGCGAGTAACCCTAACTGGGACAGTGACAAAACTGTTTCCGGCCAGCTCTGAGAGAGGTTCCAGAGTCCTCTTTCTGACTAGCCCGTCTTCTGTGTGTTTAGCCCAGTTTTAGCAAGAAGCTTGTTTAGTCAGTGTAGTGGAAATACCATCCTGGGTGCCTATATAGAGCCTGATGAAATTCTTCACCCTTACCCCCATAGCTCATCATCCATGTCTAACTTTACCAGGATGTTGCTCGTTTGGGCTACCGAGACTTCTATCAACCTTGATGTTTCCTCTTAGTAGTTTCTCGTCCACCGGCCTCCACTTTGCTTATTGGAACACATTTCCTCCATGTCCTGACTTTGGGGTCGAGCCCAACCTGTTTCCCTACTGCAAAGCTCTAGTTATAGTGTGTCTCAGTGTGCTATTGATGGGAAGAGACACTGCGACTCAGCAACTCTTCCAAAGGCAAGCGTTGAACTGCGGGCTTGCTTACAACGTCAGAGGCTTAGTCCATGATTGCAGGCAGGCAGGCATGGTGCTGGAGCGGTAGTTGAGAGTTACATGTTGATGCATTGGCAGCAAGCAGAGAGACCCTGGGCCTGGCTTAGGCTTTTGATGCTTAAAAGCTCATCCCCAGTGACACACTTCATCCAAGGCCACGCCTCCTATTCCTTCCAAGCAGTGCATCAACGGGGGGCTAAGCATACAAACATATGTTCATATGGGGGCCATTCTCACTCAAACCGCCACCCAGTGGTTCTGCTTGAATAAATTTTATCTCCCTGTGGCCACTGTCCTGGCAGGAGGGAAGATATTCCAGGGAGAGATACTTGTACCCTTCCTTTGGCTATCAGACTACTGAAACAGTGGTCCCCAAGAAACTGAATTTTCCCCAGGAATCCCATGATTAAAGAAGGAAGAGGCTGGAGTCTAGTGTCAGCCAGAGGAGAAACTTGTCTCCCAGAAAGAGATTGCACACAGTTCTGACGGCTTGTCATATTGCCCTGCAGGAGAGACTGGAGCCCAGGTGATGATGGGCTAGTGATGAGCAGGACCACGTCTGAACCAGGACTGCTCAGGTATCGTCTATTTAACGCCAGCACTACATCAGGACCCCATAAGATCGCCTTGAAGGTCACTGGATCTTTTTATTCATACGGCACAAATCTCCTTTCTCCACCTTTCATTATGACTTGTCTCTAATTAGCCTATTGACTACTCTAGCTTCCTAGAGCTGTCAGGGTCCACGCTCTGACCGCGACTCCAGGAACCCTGTCTTCACCAAGCAGTGTGAGGAACTTGTCTTTAACACTTTCTCCAGGTACAAACTTGAGACTGACAAGCTCGAGTCAGGCTTCTGAACCTTTTCTAGGCCTATCCGTGAGCTTCTTGAGAAATCCGGTTTTAATCAAAATCCCAACTAAGCAGGAAGACCTAGTCTGTCTTTGATTTGGTTGATCTCTTTCCCTTCCCAGGTGATGTTGAAGGTCTGTCTTGGGCAAGAATGCTCTAGTTAGTGAAAATCTCTCTCGCCATTCTCACTAAGTAATTTTCCATCCACTGACATCACCCTGCTCCTTGGGTATAAATTCATACTTCCGTGTGCTGAGCCAGGCCTCTCCCCACGATGGCAAAACCCCAGTAGTTGGCCTGCACCTAGCACTGTGGGCCTGAGGAAAGTCTTCCTTACCACTTTTTAGCATGTGTCATTGATGAGGAGGAGGTTAGCTCAGTGGTAGGGCCCTTCCTTGCCTAGCATGTGTGGGACCTGTGCTCTAGAACTATGGTTTTAAAAATATCAAGTGTAACTAAGTAATTTTTGCTTTAAAGAGGCCCAGAGTTAACATAGATGGGGGTCCCTTTCAGGCAGTAGTTGATATAGAGATGACATTTTAGGGTCTGGCTTGTGTGTGTGTGTGTGTGTGTGTGTGTGTGTGTGTGTGTGTATCCAAATGTGTGCCCACATGTTCACACATTTGGATACAGTAGCTTATCTCATGTTTACAATATGTCCTTGTCTACCTTTCCAGGAGGACTAGATTAATAATCTACATAGGCATTTAATTAAAACAGTGTCATCACCTCATTAATGTCTCCTCAGAGGATGCATCATCATTCTCTCTCTGGCATAGAAGTGGCATGCCCGTGGGGGCATGCTTGCCTGCAGTGGCAGGTACAGAGGGAAGGTAATGTTGAAAGAAAGCGGTGCAGTTCACTGGGGAGCATCACCTTCCCGTGTCTCTGCCACGCTGTGTACTCAGGCAGGAAGGTATATATCCCTGCAGAAAAGCAGACACCCAAGGGTGCGGCTGCCTCCCAAGGCCTCCAGCCCCCCTGGGGTAGCTCCTCTCCTCAGAGATCAAGAGAGGACTAGGTGCTCACAGCATGAAGGTCCCCAGCCTACATTTCCTCTCAAGTGTAAGCACAGCTAGCAGAAGGGAACACAGCGAAACTTAGAAGTAGGGCCATGAATTATTCATCACCTACTCTGGGTACCAGGCTCACATTCCCCATTCCCATCCCAAAAGGCAGCCAATGAGAAAGGCCTCTTCTTCCCTTGGTGAATTACTGCTTGTGAATGGCGAGAGGATCCATTTCAAAGCCGCACTTAGAATTAGCCTATTAAAAACAGCAGCCTGATTTGTTTCAGGAGCTGTGGTGGAAATGAATGAGGGTTCTCCCCTCTCTTCTACTAGCCATTTAAAAAAAAAAAAGCCTCGCTTCTCACACAGCAGCTATTTTAATTAAATCAATAATTATGCTTTATTGAATTGAATGCTCTTCAGCAAGAAAAAAAATAAATCAGCACAGAGCCTTTTGAAAACTTAATTTAGGTCATCAGTGGGTGGGGGAGGAAGGGAAACCCAGCGGGAGATGGGGAGAAAAACCAGAGTGCTGTGGCTATTTAATAACACCCCTTATAATGCCTGCAGCTTCATCACTGCTGAGCAAGGTTGCATTTGGAATCCGGTGTCAGTTTCCTAGAAAGCCCAGAGGGTTTGCTTCTTGAGTTGTGGTGGGGAGACACTGCTCAAATCCAGCCTTTACAGTGTTGACATCCTCCCACCCCCATCATTGTGTCTTTTTGCCTCGAGGCAACTGTCAGACACGTCCGTACCTTGGTCCTCCGTGCAGTGTCTTCAGTTGTCTCCTGGTGGAGAATAGCAGACATAGCCTTTCCTCTCTAGTCTCGGAGACCACATGCTTCTGCGGGGTTAGCCATCATGGTGGTGACCTTCTCGCTGGTGTTCTGGCTCCATTCTGTGCTCCTGTTCAACTTCAGACTTTCAAATCGAGGCAGGATAGACAGGCACAGGTCAAAAAAAAAACAAAGAGACAAGCTAAATGATGGCTGATGCAACCGCACAGTTGTTCACAGCAGGACTTCCTATGGAGGTACAAGCAGGAGGCCCCTCCAAACCAGCCCAGAACAACATGGCTGATCAGAGTGACTGCTAAATGCCCTTGGTTTTATTCTAATGACATCTGCACATAGTTAGCCTTGTGTACTCGTTTGCTTTCATCATGCATCAGATGCCACATTGTACCTGTACCACTTTGGGAAGACAGGAAAGGGGAGCAAAAGCTGAGTAAAGCCCATTGTGGGAGTAATCCAGACCTGCTCCCATACTCCTTTGCCTCATGAATAATGCTTCCCTACAAGTAGGACTTTCCCACAGGAATTGCTGTCCAGACAGGTGTATTGTTAGATGTCTGCAATCTTCTCTCTCTGGAGGTTGAAGCTGGGGGATTGCTATGAATTTGTGTCTACTCTGGGGCACATAGTGATCAAAAGACCAACCAGAGATGTATAAGAAGACCCTGCTGAATCACAGCAACCAACCAACCAACCAACCAACCAACCAACCAACCAACCAACCAACCAACAACCTTCCAAACCTCAGATCAAACCAAACAACAGCAGAAATGCCCCAAACAGAACAAAACCACTATCACAACCGCAATCAAATGACAGCAGCATCCAGATCCCAGGGGGATGCATCTCTCTCTTCAGGGGCTCTGTTCCCTGGGTGCCTTTGCTTTGGAGTAAACATCCTTCCAATTTTCTCTTTTGCCTTCTCTCATTTTTTTCTTTGGTGGTAACAAAACTTGAAAACATGGGGCAGATATCTCAATTTGGTCTCTCTGCTTTTGAGACTTCCTCAGCCTTCGCCACTGGCGACAAAACCGTAAGGCAGAACTGATTCATCCTCCTTCAACTCCTCAGTGACTGCCCATTGCTTCAGGAGCGTAGGCTCAAGGATCTTCAAAACAGCGGAGTGGGCAGGCAGGGTGGAGCCAGGGGCAGACTAGGGAGAACACGCTTTAATCTATAAAGCATGGCTGAAGGCCAAGACCACCGACTGTTGTCGTACAGAAACAGAACACTCTGGGGGCAGTGTGTATTTTCTTTTCTTGTTTGAGAAAATTCAGACATCCTTGTTTTCTGCAAGTATTGGGCCATAAAATATTGAGCGCTTCATAGATGAAGTAATTTGTTTCCAACATTTACTCTTTCTTCTTACTGGGCCACATGAGGTGGTGGGGTTTACCCGCTGGTGTAGCCACACATGGCAAGCTCTGGTCAGCGAAGCACCAATAGCATTGATGTGTGCCATTTCCCTCTGTTGCAAGTATGTGTTAAAACAATAGAGTTTCTCCTCTTTGTACCTGGGACTGAAAGGTGATGGGTTTACGGAGATAAAACATCCAGGAACGAAGAGAGAGTTGGTTTTCACAGGTCCGTTGAGGTCCCAAGCATGAAACACCCTGAGGAAGAGTTCCACGGAGAAGCTGGTCTATACAACTTAATGAAAATGAGGTGGTTCATGGAGGAATGTGAGCGGGAGAGTTGGATCTTCATATGCTAATTATTCAAAGCCTGGGGGAACAGCAGTAAACATGGGTGTGCAGTTTATCTCCATGGTAAGCTGATTTCGATTCTTTGGAGGATACGTGCAGATGGTAAATAGATGCAGGTAGATGTCTCTTAACTTCTTTGTGGAACATCCATGTTACTTTCAGCAGTAGCTGGACTAATTTGCATTCTCGCCAGCAGTGTGTAAGGGTTTATTTTCTCCCATAGACTCTTGGTTATTTATTTATTTACTTATTTTTTTAATTATTGATGATAACAATTTTTTGATGATAACCCCGGAGTGAAGTGGAATCTCAAAGCAGTTCTGATTTGCAAAGACATTGAGCATTTTATTTTCTTCATTTATTTATAAGCCAATTGTCCTTCTTTGATAACTGTGTTCCGCTCATTTACCCATTTATTGATTGGATTTTTAACTTTTTTATTGTATCAGTTTTTCAGTTTTTTATATAGCGTGGAAATCAATGCCCTGTTGGATTGATAGTTGGCATAGTCCCCCTGCCAACCCAGTCTGTGGGCTGTGTCTTCACTCAGTTGGTGGGTCTTGCCTGTGCAGAAGCTTTTTTAATTTAGGGCAATCATTTTGAGCATTTGATGCTAGTCTGTCTCCTTCCTGGCTGGAAGTTTTACTGTAGGGAGAGTTGATGGCAGCTGAATTTGTACTCACTGGCGCTAAGGGCCAGCCTTTCTGAAATAGGAAAGTCTCTAGGATGAGCCAATGACAATTGAAATCTTGGGAAGGTCTTCACAAGTCTGGATGATAGTTCTGCTGGTGGCTGCTTTCTACTCAACTGTTGCTCTTTTGAAAGAATCTCCATACCAAGCTGAGGGTTCCTGATTCTTTCAAATGTACATTACAAGCGGTGCTCGCTCCCTTTGCCGCCATCTTGCAAAGCTGGATTCGGCCCACAATGGGTGTGAGTGTGAGCGAGAAGAAAGCATGTGCTGTGTGATGCCTCTGAGCTGTGAGCAGCTCAGCCTGAGCGGGCTGGCATCCACCACTTAAAAGCTTAGTTCTGAAATGCAGTGCAAACTAAAACTGTACACCCTTGAGTTATCAACTATCTACCTCTGGGTTATACAGGCTAAGTCCAACTCTCATTAAGATCTTCAAGCCCTGTCCTGGGCATTCAGGCTCAACCATACTGGCTCTATCATACTCCTTGTAGATCATTGCACACGAAGGACATTTTTGGAGGTCTGTCTACATTGTCCCTCTTCCTGAATGACACTAGAAAGGGTTTTGAAGAGCAAACTACTTATGCTTCTGGGGGTGACGCTGTTGCCCTTCTAAAAGATGATTATTATATCTTCAAAGTTGTCTTTTCTTGGAATTTTACAAAGAACTTTTCAAAATCCCTCTAGTCACTCTGATTCATCTCTTTTAGATGAATTAGAGTACATGTTGCTTACTATAACTCTATATCCACCCTAGGTGTTACTCTCTGCCATTCTTTTGCAAATATGGTTGTGACCTCAAACTAAGCATACTCGGGAGTATGCTCATCTGGATATGAGAAGATGAATCTTTCTTGCATGAACATTTGGAAACTTACCCAGTAAAGCCAGTAGTTTCTTATTGGGAGGGACTACTGCTTTGAGAATGATCTTAAGTGCCCTCCTTACTAACCCAAGTAATAAGCTTTTCTTCACTTTTGGTACACACCAGGAGGTGTACTCCTTGTGTTTGATTATATATCTTCTCTGGGGCTAAATCCTTTATTATGTAGTGCCCAATCTACCCTCTCTGAATGCTCCTGTTCTCAGTCCTGGCCATCACTGCTAAGGTGAGTATTCAGAACACACTACTGGGATTGTGTCCACCTGTAGCTCTTATAAGCCATCATTGTTACTGGGTTGTCTTTCCCTACTAGAACTATGAGTTTCTGAATGGCAGATTCTATGTTTGCACTATTTCCTTTTGGTACTCAACAGTGGCAAGTGGATGAATGAAAGCTTTCCCATCCAGCGTGGAGGTCTGAATGGCAATGGCCCCATCGGCTTGTGTGTTTGAATTCTTGGTCCCCAGGATTAGAAGGCGTGGCCTTGTTGGAGGAGGTATATCTCTGGCATTCAGGCTTTGAGGTTTCAAAAGACTTTGTGCTTTTTGCCTTTTGCTTGTAGATCAAGATGTGAGTTCTCAGCTGTTTCTTTTTACCATGCATTTGCTCTATCATCATGGACTCTAATCTGAAACCATAAGCCTAATTAAATGCTTCCTGTTATAAGTTGCCTGGATCATGGTGTTTTGTTATCTCAGTAGAACGGTAACTAAGACAACCAGTGAATTTCTTAGGGACTTTAATCATAATCTTATGTTTTGCGATTGTGGAGAGATGAAATACTGGCAATCAAAAGACAAACTCATTTGGGGCTATCTTTAGTCCCCTTTCAATAACTACTTACGATCTAATCTACCTCTGTATTTGTCTTGACATCTTTTAATGTTTGGAATGTCTTTCTAATCTTGACATATCTAGCTATCACCAATGCTAAAGCTAAGATTTTGATAAAGGCAATACCTACATTCTATAGATTTTCCCTTGTTGCTCTAGCGTCCTGTCAGATGGCCCTACTGTGTATTTTAGAAGCACATTTGTTCATGACTATTTTTCCCCTGTGACTGTAAATTTTCATGATGAAACACGTTATTTATGGTAACTTGAATCTATGTTCCCAGGGCATGGACATTCATATTTGACTTAGGATAAACTATTTTATCATTTAATTAAATCAGCGTTGTGATTTTAAAGCTAAGGTGTAAGGTGGGTGGCACAGCATACTCAAAAAATGTCTCCGATGTTTTTAGGTATTTCATGAATATAACTTTATGCCAAATTCAGACACATCTTAGTAGGACGAGCAACGAAATTGAATTGTTTAATTTAATAAGGGGCACATGTAGTATATGAAGACTTAGATTTAATGTTGATATAATAGGGTCTTGTGACTCTGTAGAAGTTCACACAAATGATTTTTTAAAGGTGAAAATAAATTAAAATTATGTGCACCTATGTGTCTATGCATAGGTGTGTGCACTTGAGCACAAATGCCCATAGAAGTCAGAGAAGGGCATTGGAGCTCCTGGACTGCAGTTCTAGGCAGCTGTAAGCTGCTCAACAGAGGTTTTGGGAACAGAACTCGGGTCCTTTTCAAGAACAGCACATGCTCTCAACCACTGAGCCATCTCCTGCCCCACACAGGTGACTTTTCTTTCTTTTTTTTTTTTTTGATTGAGAGAAATATCCTAGTTCCACAAAAATGCATTGCTTTTCAGAAGAGAAATAAAAGTAATTAATGGCCAATGAGGCAGAATTAAAAATAATTTAAACTGAAGAAGCAGATACGCTCCTAAGAACAATTTAAACCACTTCTCTAATTTGGTGTCTCCCTTTGGCTTTCAATCTGAATTCTTAAGTAGCCTGGAAATGCTGGCACATAGGATAAATGGCCTGATAAAGGTTTCAATAAACAGCTAGTCCTGGAAGAGGGGAGGGCCAAGTGCGGATAGAATCTCGGGTTCTGTAGGAAGATCAGTGGAAGAGAAAGACATACGATTCTTCTCTCTTGAAGTTGAAAAACTAGAACATTCCTACTGTTCTGAGAGTGGCTACAGGAATTATTGGGGAAATGAGACGCCAGGGAGCTCTTAGTACAGCTCCTTATCACAGGCAAATCTCTTGGTAGGTAATTTGTGATTACCAGAAGTTGTGATTGGGACTTAAAGCTCTTTTGGACTTTGCCACCCTGATAGGTGATGTTGTCTAATGGGTGAGCGTATACTTAAAAAAAGAATCTGACAATCTGCAATCATAGACTGAAAAGCCTGGACAACTACAGAATCTCTGTTCTCCTTTTAAAAGAGATATGCATTTATGTGTGTATACACAAGTGTACATGCAGGCACACATGCCAGTGTGCGTATGCAGAGGTCAGAGGACGGCAGTGTCCTCTTTATTACTCTGCCTGTTCCTTTGAGCCAGGGTCTTTCCCTGGACCTGAGGCTCCTGTTTTCTCAACTAGGGTGGAAGTCAACAAGTCTCAGGGATCTTCCTGTCTCTGGCCTGCTTGGAACTGGAGTTACAGGTGTGTGCTGGACTCGGGGTGCTGGCATCTGAACTCTGTTCCTCATGATTGCACAGCAAGTACTCTTAGCCACTGAAGCATCCTGCGAGCCCTAGAATCTTCTGAATGAGCCAGACTAACCTTATTATTACTGTGGCAATGGTGAATGCAAAACCATGTTTTAATGTGGAACTCACCAGAAGCCATAGTAAAAAATCCCCACCTAAACACATACAGTGTAGTGGTGACTGACTATAACAGTGACTGTTTCTTTGGGAGGTATTCATTGCAATGTTATTTCCCCTGACCTTGTCAGCATCCCCAAATCATAAAGAAAAACACACCTAAATGACTAAGATGTTATGGGATCAATTTTTTTTCTTTTTTTCTTTTTTAGATTTATAGGTCATCTAGTGAAGTCAATAGCCCCAGAATATATAAGGCTTCTTCTTATTCTTTAGTCCTGTGTATATACTAACATAAAGTATAAAAATAGTTACAAGAGGTTTAGCTTGTAGAACTGTCATGTGTTTGTTTAAAGCCACAGCTCTCAACCTGTGGATTGCAACCCACTTGGGGACAAATGACTCTTTCACAGGGGTGGCCTAAGACCATTGGAAAATACAGATAATTACATTAAGATTCATGACAGTAGCAACATCACAGTTATGAAGCAGCAGCACAAAGAATCTTATGGTTGGGGTCACCACCACATGAGGAACTGTGTTCAAGGGTTGCAGCATCAGCGAGGTTGAGAACCACTAGTTTGAAGAATCATTGGAAATCGTCCCAGGAAGTCAAAGTCAATTGTCAATTGCATTGCTTAGGTGGAACAGGGACCACACTAGACGAAGACTGTCCCAGTTAGCCTGTGGTCCCCTGGCCAGCGTCTTCTGTTTCTTGATTTCTCTACAAAAGCCTTTTGTGAATCTGAATCTGAGTTTCCTAACTTTTTTTTTTAAAGCTACTTGTGGAGGGGCACAGTAGCTCTCCCACATTTTCCCCAGGAGACAGCCTTTGAGTAAACCAGTCCTTGTTGGTGGGGGCCGCTCATTTGTTCCCGGATGTTTAGACCTGAAATAATCACTCAGAAACTATATTATTTGCAGTACTGTTTGGCCAATAGCTTAAGTGTATTGCTAGCTAGCTCTTAAATCCTAAACTAACCCATCTCCATTGATCTGTGCCAGTGGCCTACTGGCAAAGTTTCGGTGGGCTCCAACAGAGGCGTCTTTCTCTTGCAGTGGCTACATGACTTCTTCCTGACTCTGCCTACTCTCTATATCTTTTCCATCCTGGCTATATTCTGTTAAGCTATTGGCCGAAAGCAGCTTCTTTATTCATTAACCAATAAAAGCAACACATATACAGAAGGATTTCCCACACCAAGTCGTACTTCCCATTGAGATAGGAATCTTAAGATTGGGACCAATGTTGAATCATCAGCAGTCATGTAGCACACATGACCAATCCCTTGACTGGACAAATCACTAATGGCCACTGTAAAATATGATGCGAGAGAGACTTTGGTGGGTCCCATGGTGGGTAAGGAACGTGGGTGGGATACAAAATACACCATGCAGAAAGAGCTTGAGTGTGGAGTTTATTGAATTAGGAGGGTAGCGGGGAGGGAAGGGAGACATACATACATGCACACACACACACACACACACACACACACACACACACACACACACACAGAGAGAGAGAGAGAGAAACACAGAGAGAAACAGAGAGGAAAAGAGAAATAGAGAGACAGGGAAAGAGAGGGAGAGAGGGAGGGAGAGAAGAGGACAGAGAGAGAGGGGAGAGGAGAGGAGAGATGAGAGGAGGCCCACAAATTTGCCTCAGCTGGAAGAGAAAGATTGGGAGTGGGCGGAGCTTCTCTTTAAGGGACCTTTGCACTTGCTTACAGTGCCATTGCAGAGGGGTGACTGTGCCGAAGGGGCAGGGCCAAAGTGTGCCTGAATGCTACCAGTAACCTTTCTGTCAGCGAGAGGGAGCATATATAGTGCCTGTATACACTGCTTGGGTTTGGCCCTGATACGCTCAGAAATGACTGATCCCAATGAGGAGTACCTTAGTCCCCATCTAGTATCTCCATATTTAGTGTGCTCGCTATAAAATCTCACTGTATTTTTAACTTACAATTCTTATTGTTTCTATTTAGCAGTTTAAAAAGTAAGCCGATTGAAAGTTAATCAGCTAGTCCAAGTTCATGGCAATTGTAAAGTTTTGTACCAGCCTTTAAAGCTAGGAAGACTGGAGTTAAAGGTTAAAGCATTTCTTAGGAGAGTAGAAGTAGCCACATATGTCCTGGAGGCTGAAAGGGGTCAGGAGGGCTGCACCAGGCGTGAAATATAAATTCAATAATTTATTGAAATCAAACCCAATCCAACAAGTAAACTCATGCTGACCCTCTTCTCTCTTTACTCATGTTATTATTACATGAATTCAAGAGACTCAAGGGACAAGTCCCACCCTTCTGTAAAGAGTTTTTGGTGTGAAATGATTCCATGCCTTGTCTTTGTTCAGACTGAGGCTGGCAGTACTGTCTTTTAAATGGAAACAGCTTTGAAAAATATATAAAAAAAAAGCAGCCTTTGTGAGGCTTACTGTATAGAAAAGCAAATGAAAACCCTTGATGCTGATAGACACCTGTGTAAAAGACAAGAAGCAGCTGACAGGACCAGGCCGAGCACCCCTGAGAAGAGGCGGACACACGGCAGGATGTTTAAAAGCTTGTTTCATTAAGGTGTTTTCAAACTCTGACCAGTGGTGAGAGCTCTCCTGCAGCTCAGACACTTCCCTGGATGCTAAGTGGGTGCTCAGGCAAATCACTTTGATTTGCCCTCTTTACAGAACGCTCTGTACGCCCGTGTGTGAGAGGGAGGGGGAGAGAAGGATGAACACACAAGCGTGTGTACTGCACAGTCGGAGACATCCTGTTGTCTGCAGAAATAGGGGTCGCCCCTTTCTGGGGCCCTCCATGTGTGCCCCTCTTAAGTCTTCCTTTTTGCCTATCTTCTCTGAGGTTGTGGATTGTAGACTGGCTATCCTTTGCTTTGTGTCTAATATCCACTCACACCGGTAGCACAGACACTGAGAGCAACAGTTAATAAATGGGACCTCCTGAAACTGAGAAGCTTCTGTAAAGCAAAGGACATGGTCAACAAGACAAAACGTCAGCCTACAGAATGGGAAAAAGATCTTCACTAACCCCACATCAGACAGAGGTCTGATCTCCAAAATATATAAAAAACTCAAGAAATTAGACACCAAAATATCAAATAATCCAATTAAAAATGGGATACATATTCTAAGCCGAGAATTCTCTCAACAGAAGAATCTTAAATGGCCAAAGGACATTTAAGGAATTGCTCAACATCTTTAGCCATCAAGGAAATGAAAATGAAAATGATACTGAGATACCATCTTACAACTGTCAGAATGGCTAAGATCAAAAACACTGATGACAGCTTATGTTGGAGAGGATGTAGAGTAAGGGGAGTACTCCTCCACTGCTGGTGGGAGCGCAAATTTGTACAGTTGCTCTGGAAGTGAGTATGGAGGTTTCTCAGAAAACTAGGAATCAACCTACTTCAAAAACAAGAAATACCATCATTGGGCATGCACCCAAAAGATGCTCAATTATACCACAAGGTTGCTTGCTCGACTATGTTCATAGTATCATTATTTATAATAATCAGAACCTGGAAGCAACCTACATGCCTCTCAACCAAGGAATGGAGAAAGAAAATGTAGCACATTTACAGAATGGAGTATTACTCAGTGGTAAAAAACCAAAGACATTGTCGAGCGGTGGTGGTACACACCTTTACTCCCAGCACTCTGGAGGCAGAGGCAGGAGGACCTCTGTGAGTTTGAGGCCACCCTGTCCTACAAGAGCTAGTTCCAGGACAGGCTCCAAAGCTATAGAGAAAACCTGCCTGAAAAAACCAAAAACCAAACCAAACCAAAACACCCCCAAAAGCAAAACACAAAACAAAACAAAACCAAAACAAATCAACAAAAAATGACATCATAAAATTTGTAGGCAAATGGATGGAACTAGAAAAAAATCATTCTGAGTGAGGTAACTCAGACTCAGAAAGACAAACATGGTTTCCTCCTCCTCCTCCTCTTCTCTTCTTCTTCCTCTTCTTCTTCTTCTTCCTCTTCTTCTTCTTCTTCTTCTTCTTCTTCTTCTTCTTCTTCTTCTTCTTCTTCTTCTTCTTCTCCTTCTTCTTCTCCTTCTTCTCTCTTCCTCCTTCTTCTCTTCTTCCTTCTTCTTCCTCCTCATTTTCTTCCTTCTCCTCCTCCTCCTCCTTCTTTCCTTTTTTGATTCTTTGTGGATTTCACATCATGTATCCTGATCCTACTCTCATCCCTCCCTCCTCAAAAAAAAAAAAAAACAAACAAAATTTAAAAGTACAGGTAAAATTTAAAACCAAAAAACCAAAAATCTTGGGATAGAAGCTGTAGTGTGGTCTAGTGAGTCACATAGTATACCCTTTAATCCATACATCTTTACTTCTAAGTGTTCATTGCAATGAATCATCTGTCTGGCTGGAGGCCTCTGGCTTCTGCTATTCTATTGATTATTGGGCCCTCACTGGGACTTCCCCTGGATATCCTTTTTGTTGTCCTGTGTCATGTAGAACCTATAGCTTTCAATCTGCAAGACTCGCCCCTTCACAAACTCCAGCAGTGCATAGATGAGGTGGATATTGGGTGGGGTAACTCATAGCCCTTGTTCTGGACCTGGGTGGTAGCTCGGTTGGTCAACCCCCTAGCTTTCCCTCATCTCCACCACCAGGACAAGCTCTCCAGTAGTGGTGAGCTCACTAGCTCACCCAATGCAGCACTCAGTAAGGAGCATACCAGTTCTCCTCCCCTCATGCCTTGGGGGGGCAGGTAGGGGGTTCAGGCTTGCCTTGCCTGCACTCACACCACTAGGGCCAGCTTTACTATTTTACCTAGTTGAGGTATAGGGCCTGCTCTCCCAACTGCTGCAGTTGGTGAGGGACAGGGCCAGCTCTTATGTTCTCACGTACTCAAGGCCACCTTTCCCCGCTGCGTCAGTTGGCAAGGAGTCAGGCATGCCACCACGTGACAGAAGGCAGGTGGGGGTGGGGGCTTGCTCTCGTGCTGTCCCTATATATACACTTTGAAACAAAGCGAGATGGTAAGAAAGACTTTCCCTGAGTTTTGGAAACTGCTTAATGAATGAATGATCAAACCTGAGGAAAGGCTGTAGAGATCCCTGACAGAAGTGTGTAGGTGGTCTAGACATGCTCGTTGTGGCTGGAATCTAGAGCTGGGCCAGTTATTCGATTGGTGTTTCTGAACTTTGGGCCACTCTCATTGATTAGATCTTCACAGTGGGATGCCTTCATGCTCCCTGTAGAGGGAGGAGGAAAGGTGGAAATAACAGAGATGTCTTTTCCTGCCTAAGTCCAAAGGATTACATGTCATCTATCACCCTATCTTGGTCACAATTAGCCCTGCTGCCTTGCCTCATGGCAAGGACCGGAGAAGTGTGAGCACTGAGGAACAGACAAGTTAACTTATTAGTGAGTTTTGCCTTTGACTTCCTCCTGCGGCTGTGTTGCCATGGATACTAGGCTGGACAACCCCAGATGTGGAGGAAACCTAAGAATAGGGAACATTAGGTATCATTGAGGATCTTACATAAAGTCAAGTCCCTGAGTCCCCAGGTTTGTGTGGGTCCACCCGTGTAACAGGATCCTTTAATTGCAGATCGCACTGATGAGTCTCCAACAGTTTTTCCCAGTCATTTTCTATCCTCAGTTCTCACTAGGAAAGTTTACAATAGATACGTCTACTTGATATATTCCGGTGGTGAAGTTCACAGAGTGGGAATCTGCTGAGCAAAGTCACCTGTAAAGACAGTCCAGAGAGTAACCCTCATCTCATTTGTGCCCCTCTGAAGCACCGAAGGCAGGCCAAGCACATAGTCTATAACAATTTCTGGGGGTAGTATCCCTACTGTTCCTCTTCTTTGAGATGCTGGAAGTCCCAGGAGGCACTCATTGCTTACACTGAAGAACTCTCCTTACACTTTCTTGTCCACATTGTTTAAGCTTTTGAAAGCTCCCCCAACCCAAACCCCAGCTCATTCCCTGAGTATCACTACATGGTACACAGCTTCATGTGTTCTCACTCTATCCAGTTCTTAGATGGGTGCTTCTCAACCTTCCTAAGGATGCAGCCCTTTATTACAGTTCCTCATGTTGTGGTGACCCCCAACCATAAAATTATTTCATTATTATTTCATAGCTATAATTTTGCTGCTGCTATGATTTATAATATGAATATTTGTGTTTTCCAATGGTCTTAGGTGGTCCCTGTGAAGGGGTCTTTTGACCCCCCCCAAAGGGTCATGACCCACAGTTTGAGAACCACTGCCTTAGTTGACCTGATAACTTTGTTTTTTTTTAAAGACAAATCTTTGTGTGTCTGTGTGTATGCTCTATGTGCGTGTGTGTTCACATGTACGCATGCCATATGGTACATTTGTGGAGATCAGGGAACAATATTGGGTACTAAGTCTTCCTTCTGCCTTATTTGAGACAGTCTCTTGCTCATTGCAGGATGTGCCAGGCAGCTCACAACCTTGTTTGTGACTTGTTCCTCAGTAAAAGGTAGGGGAAGCCAGGCGGGTGGAGGAGAGGGATGACCTGATGTGGAATCCATGGCATCTCAGGGCCTGGAGTGTGGTATCCACGGCATTTCAGGGCCTGGAGTGTCTCATTATCACATCTCCTGGTCCACAACCTGTCTCCAACTTGAAGAATTTGGAATTCTGCCAGCCCCCAAGTAGAATGTTAACTCAGACCTTGGCTTGCAACTCAAAAGATTACCCCCAGAGGTGGTAACCACCTTCTCAAGAGGCTGATGCTGTAGAAAAGGAGCCTAGAGAAATGTGCCATGGGTGTGGGAAGGAAGTGCGAGCATGGTATAATTAGGTTCACTAGGAGAAGTTTGGCTTAAGTGGAAACTGAATGATCTCTCTGTAGTACTCCCTGGAACAGGTATAAATAGTGGAGAAATGCCAAGTGTTCATGTGGGGAACACTTCTCACCGCTACTGGGGATGTAGAGTGTTTGCCTAGTCTGTGTGAGGCCCTGGAATTAATCTCTGATAGGTTTTAGAAAAAGTTTTTCTCTCTTCTCTTGATTACTTCTCTTGTTGCTGTGTCCAAATGCCTGGCCAGCCACAACTTAAGGAGAAAGGATCTATTTGGCTTATAATTTGAGGAGTTCAGTCCACATGGTCATACTGCAGCCAATCAGAAAGCAAGGATTAGATGGGAAGTGGAACCAGTTCGTAAAATTTTAAGGTCGGATCGCAGTGAGCCACTTCCTTGTACCATAGTGAGCCACTTCCTGTACCATAGTGAGCCACTTCCTGTACCATAGTGAGCCACTTCCTGTACCATAGTTAGCCGCTTCCTATACCATAGTTAGCCGCTTCCTATACCATAGTTAGCCACTTCCTGTACCATAGTGAGCCACTTCCTGTACCATAGTGAGCCACTTCTTGAAGCAAACCTTATCTCCAAGAGGCTCCAAAACTTCCCAAAATAGCAGTACAGCAGGGAACCTGGTGTTCAAACATATAAACCTATGGTGACGATTCAATTTACTCTGGTCTAAGAGTAATAAGTAACCTTTGTATAGGAGTTTATACCAAGCTCTTCCACATCCACTAACCTATTAAATGATTAGTTTGTGTTAAATTTTGTTTGTGAACTGGTACTGTGTTTTCCTGGTTGAAAATAAAAAAGGGTTGGGAAGATAGCTCGGTTGGTAAGATGTTTACCTTGCAAGCATGAGGGTCTGAGTTTGATCCCCAGAAAGCATGTTACAAAAAAAGTCTAGGTGTGGCCATGCAGTGGTGACACCTGCCTTTAACCCCAGCACTCAGGAGGTGGAGGCAGGCAGATCTCTGTGAGTTCGAAACCAGCCTGGTTTTCAGAGGGAGTTCCAGGCCATCCAGAGCTACATAGTGAGACCCCCATCTCAAACAAACAAACAAACGATAAAAGAAAAAATCTAGGTGTTGATGGGAGAGCAGGGTCCCTTGTTCTGGCTGCCCAGCTAGCTTACACCCTAAATAATCACATAGAAACTGTATTGATTAAAACACTGCTTGGCCATTAGCTCTAGCCTCCTATTATCTAACTCTCACATCTTGATTTAACCCATTTCTATTAATCTGTGTTCACCACAAGGTTGTGGCTTACCGGGAAAGATTTAGCATGTCTGACCTGGTGTCTCCATGGTGGCTCTCTTTCTCTGCTTTCTTCCTCCCAGAATTCAGTTCTGTCTCCCTGCCTACCTAAGTTCTGCCCTATCACCAGGACCAAAGCAGTTTCTTTATTGATTAACCAATGAAAGCAACACATAAACAGAAGGATCCCCTACACCATCTAGGTGTGTTGACAAAGGTTTATAATTCCAGCACTGGGAGGCAGAGACAGGGTAACCCCTGGGATTGCTGGAAAACCAGCCTAATAATTCCAGGTTAAGAGTGAGACACAGTGTCTCAGAGAACAAGTTGCACAGAGCCTGGGGAATCTGCTACATATACCTGTGTGTATATGTACACACACACACACACCATACACATACACATGTGAACATACACGCACTTAAAGGAAAGTTTTCATACTAAAAGAATATGTAGCTCTCATCTCCTTTTTGCCCTGCATGTGCTTAAATCCCATTTTCTTCTAGACTCCCCTGCAGCTACTATTATTCCACTCAGTTTCCAAACAGACCTTATTTACATATTTGCAAGAAATTCACAATATCATCTCAACCTCTTAATTTCTTTTAGCAGAAAATAAGTATCTTTCACTTTTTAATGACTGAGGTGTAATTCACACCAAATAAAACTCACCCTTTACTGGAGTGCAACTCTGTGCCTTTCAACAGGTAATCATGGCTACGCCCACTGAGCAGTTTCTTGCTCAAGCTGTGGACAGACAAACCTCTCTCCCCACTCTTAGCCCCTGGCAACTGCTGGTTTGTTTCCCCAGGTCTGCCTCTTCCCTACTGCCACACACACTGAATACATAATGAACCCTCTATTCAGCCTTGCTTCTTTGACTTGCCGTGATGCTTTTAAGATGTTTGTGTAAGAAGTTCACTTATTTTTCTTGCTTTGTATTTTGCTTGTTTGGAGGAAAAGCTTTTTCTTCTTACCTACTTAGGTTCCTGCGGTCAAGGACATGTGCATTAATTGACAAACAGACGAACAGAAGAAAAGATTGACTATACAGCATGAGAAAACCCTGTAAGAAACAGCTTTCTGGATAGATGTGTGGGAGGCTTAGCATTGGCTTAATGAAGTGGGGGAGTAGGGCTTTCAAGCTGGGAGGTGGAAGGTTCCGATCAGGTTTGTTTATGTAATTCCTTAAGATATCCTGACACAAATGACAGCCTTCTGCCTCAGAGCTTCTGTGGGGACAAAACGCCATGGATGGTGTATCCTGTAGACAACAGAAATGTATTTCTCAAAATTCTAGGGCCTGGAGAGCCCACAGTCAAGGCATTGGCAGATTTGATGGCTGGTTGAGGTCACTTCTGGTTCTCTACCCTTTTCCTGTGTTGCCATGTGACAGGAGGGGAGACAGACTCTCTAGGCTACTTTTAAAAAGACTGTGAGCTGGGGAGAGTACTTAGTTGGTAAAGTGCTTGCTTGGGAGCACAGAGACCTGAGTTCAATCCATATTAGAAGCTAGGCATGGTGACTTTTGCTCATAATCCCAGCACTGGGAAGGCAAAGGAGGCAGATGGTCAGAGCTCCCTGGGTAGTCAGTTCTAGCCTACTTGGTGAAGTCTGGGTCAGAGAGGGACTGTCTCTCAAACAGGCAAGGTGGACACTGTTCCTGAGGAACAACAGCCTAGTTTGACATCATGTGCACATTCACCCTTACATATACATGCACTTACACACATGCAAACATACACACATGGGCGCTAACTCAATTATGAGGTGTCTACATTGTGACCTAATCACTCTCAAGGGCCCTACCATCTAATGCTATTGGCTTGGAGGTCAGGATTTCAATCTATGAATTTTTGTAGGGAGGAGACTGCTTCTAGCACCTGGGACCATAGGATTAACTGTATGTAAACATAATTTTCATAACATAATACAGTGGGTCTTATGTTATATGACTGCTGTCCTTTCAAGAGGAGAATATAACACAGATGGTTTGGGCAGCTAGGTATCAGTGTGGTTCCTGAATAGCTAGCAATTTTCTTTCTTTCTTTCTTTCTTTCTTTCTTTCTTTCTTTCTTTCTTTCTTTCTTTCTTCCTTCCTTCCTAAAGTTATATATATGGGTGTGTTTCCTGCATGCATATATATGTGCACCATTCTCTTGCCTGGTGCCATGGATCCCCAGAACTGGAGTTACAGACAGTTGTGAGCCACCAAGTGAATGCTAGGAATTGAATCTGGGTCCTCTAGAGGAACACCTAGTGCTCCTAACCACTGAGCCATCTCTCCAGCCCCAAAGCTAGCCCTTTTCAAGTCAAGGAAAAAGGCAATATAAAGATCTAATCTTCTGACACCCTGCTCTTGGACTCTTAGCTTCTGTAAATGAGGAAGTAAATGTCTGTGGGCTCAGCTACACACTCTCATGACGACAGCTTATGCCAGAACTGGAAGCTAACATACATAGTAAGCTGTCTCTCACTTTTTTTCCATTTTAAGCAATGTGTTTTGAAGACGATTCCAAAGCACATAAAGCCCCCCCCCCGTTTTTTCAGAGCCATGAAGAATCCCAGTATATGAATTTGACTCTCACATCAACTCTATAAGGAAAGGAATCATAATCACTCATAGACTATAGCCGAAGGACTCACAAGGCTAAGTGATTTTTTTCCCTACCTACTAAGCAGAAGAAATGATAATATGCCCTGGGTCTGTTCAGTTAGTTGCTGGTCTTGTTGCTGTGACAAAATCTTGACAAAATCAACACCAGGAAAAGAAAATTTATTTTGGTCCACAGTTTGAGTGTATAGTTCATCACGGCAGGGAAGGCACGGCAGCAGGAGAGTGAGGCAGCTGATGGCGTTGTGTCTATAGTCATGATGGAAAGATGAAGATGGGTGCTCAGCTCAATTTCTCCTTTTTTTTTTAAAAAAATTTTGTTGATTTTTATTGAGCTCTACATTTAATTTCTCCTTTTCGCTCAGGCCAGGACCACAGACCAGGGACAGGCATTGCCCATGCCGGTAGGTCTTTCTTCCTCAGATAAACCTTTCTGGAAACACTATAACAGATATGCCAGGGGTGTGTCTTCTAGGTGACTCTAACACATCCAGTTGGCGATGAAGGTTATCGATCACAAATCCCAGTATTATGCTACCTATATAGTCAAGTCCAAGGTCCTTGTCTTGACTTTTAGTTTTGCCAGAATCTATCATTTCTCGTTTTAACCCCCCCCTTCCTGCACTAGTCCCTCCAACAAATAGCTGCTCCCTTTTCTTCCCTTGGCCTTTGTTATAGGACTGGCTTATCTGAAGTCATTTTGTATGGACATCCACAACCTGGAAATCTTGTTGTGTAGGGACTTGCAAACCTGAAAGCAATGAGTTTTAATGCCTCTGGGGGGACCTCACTCAATATGGTGTTTTCTAGCTTCATCCATTTTCCTGAAAATTTCAAGCTGTCGTTATTTTTTTTCTGCTGTGTAGTACTCCATTGTGTAAATTTACCATTTTCCTTATCCATTCTTCAGTTGAGGGGCATTTAGGTTGTTTCAGGTTCTGGCTATGACAAACAATGCTGCTATGAACATAGTCAAGCACATGTCCTTGTGGTATGATTGAGCATCCTTTGGATATATACTCAAAAGTGGTATTGCTGGGTCTTGAGGAAGGTTGTTTCCTAATTTTCTGAGAAATTGCCACACTGACATCCAAAGGGGCTGTACCATCTTGCATTTTCACCGGCAATGCAGAAGTGTTTCCTTTTCCCCACAACCTCTCCAGCATAAGTTGTCATCACTGTTTTTATCTTGGCCATTCTTACAGGTTTAAGATGGAATCTCAGAGTTGTTTGGATTTGCATTTCTCTGATGACTAAGGATATTGAGCATTTCCTTAAGTGTCTTTCAGCCACTTTAGATTCCTCTGATGAGAGTTCTCTGTTTAGGTCTGTACTCCATTTTTTTATTGGATTATTTGTTCTTTTAATGACCAATTTCTTGAGTTCTTTGTATATTTTTGAGATCAGACCTCTGTCTGATGTGGAGTAGGTGAAGATCTTTTCCCATTCTGTAGGCTGACGTTTTGTCTTGGTGACCGTGTCCTTTTTTTTACAGAAGCTTTTCAGTTTCAGGAGGTCCCATTTATTAATTGTTTCTCTTAGTGTCTTTGCTACTGGAGTTATATTTTGGAAGTGGTCTCCTGTGCCAATGCGCTGAAGTGTACTTCCCACTTTCTCTTCAATGAGGCTTTATGTTGAGGTCTTTGATCCATTTGGACTTGAGTTTTGTTCTGCACTGTTGTATAATATGGTATGAGTTTTTTCCCATTGATATCTACCAACCTGATGCTTGAGGGTTATCCATTCAGATATTAGTCTGTATCTAGAAATCTTGCCAAGTCCCTTCCCTTTGGATAGCTCTGAGGGAGACCTTCCCTTGCCCCCGTTGATTATCCTTGAAAATTGCTCTCTATGGCTGAGATGCCTGTACTGCATTTCTTGGAGCCCCTTGCACCCAGATATAACCACATTAGAACCGATGATGAGGGGCAGAAGTGATGGGTCCTTGCCTTCATTTTGGAAGTTGCTTTCTCTTTTCTCACCTGGGGATGATGCTGATGCCCAGGAACAGCTTAGACTTCAAAACCATTGCATGAAAGACAGTGTTTTGTTGGGTTATGACCCAACACTGTGGGAAATGGACTTCTGCTATGTAAGGCTCTCTTTCTGATAGCAGCTGTCAGCAATCCCTTAATTAATTCCTCCAGCAGAAGGCTGGAGAAATCGATACCAGAAGGGTGGAGTTGGTGGTGATGAAATACACTTATGAAAACTTATGGATCTCCTACAATGCTCCAGAGATTGCATTAGGTACCAAAGACTACACACAGAAGAAGGTAGTAGACAACTCTTTCCAAGGCTGCCAGCTGCCTTTTATTGTTTGAAAATGCTCTCTTACTTAGTATTCTCATCTGACCTTGAACCAAAGTCAGGGAGACTCATCTTCAAAGATGGAGCAATTGGGAGTCATTTAAAGAGCTGTAGCAAAATAACATAGTCCTGGACTTTTTTATTTGATTAAACATATGTGATTGAACCACATTTTCATGTATCTTTTTATGTGAGTGTGGAACCTCTGGCTAGTTTTACTTCATTTGTTTCTATTTGTGTTTGTGTGTGTGTGTGTGTGTGATATGTTCATATGTGTATGTCTGAAATGTGATGTGTTCATACATGTATACCTGTGTGTGTAGATCTGTGTCTATGTGTTTAGCACTTTACTGATGGGGCAATCTCCCCTACTCCATTTTTTTTCCGTTTCATAAACCTCATCATCATGAATCATCTATAACTTCTAGGCTTAGTTTCTTTGAAGTGTAATCAAAGCTCTAGCGATTTCCAAAGCATTTAGAGTTCAGACTCCATATAGGTGGTTTATTTTCCTCCAATTCTAATTTATTTAGTGTGTGTGTGTGTGTGTGTGTGTATGTGTGTGTGCATGTAGGTCAGAGCACAGGTTGCCAGAGTTGGTTTTTTCCTTGCAACAGGTGTGTCCTTCGGCTAGAACCCAGGTTGTCACTCTTGGCTGCAAGCTCCTTTACCTGCTGATCCATCTCGCCAGCCCTCATTTGTGCTCTTTTCCCATAGGTATTTGGGAAACAAAAGCAATCTTTATGGTTTATTGTTTTCGTGGTGGCTTTCCTAGGTTTTTAACTTTGTTTCCACATAAATGAAATATTTTTGCACTCATATTATATTAGTTTAGATATTCCTCAATGAGATCACACAGTTGCAGTAATTGGCCAACTAGATTTGTGAACAAATGAAGCTGATTTTAGATGAAAGGGAAAGTGTGGATATGTCACCTGTCCTTTGCAGTGGCACCATCTTGGTGCTAAGATAGCCGACAGTGACTGAAAGTCAGTTCTTAAGTGGCGGCACAACCTCTTGTACAGGTGAAATTTAAACATGGTGTCAAGAAAGAAACAAATTAAGGGGCTACTCCAAATTTCTGAGCTGCCAACTGGAAGAAGGAATGAAACTTTTGTTATCCGAACTGCAATGGACCCACCAGGCGTCTGATTAAAGCTCATCATTACCGTTTTCCTCCCTTTTGGCAGGATCGAGTGTATAAGACAGGTCTGTTTTTATCACAGGACAAGAACTTCTCCCACCTCATTAAGGAGTAGTATTTGACCAAGTTGGGCATGGAGGTGCATTGTGGGAGGCCGAGGCAGGAAGATCGCCACGACTCTTGCATGTGTCTGCTCCTGGGTTTTTACCTGCTTGCTTTGTTCATCTTAGGTTACTGCCCAATTCCACAGCGCTCGCCCCTTCTCTAAATCCCTTCCTCTGATTTTTTTTTTAAAAAAAACCTTTTATTTTGGGATTCTCTATTAAGCTGTCCTATTGAATTTTATTTGCTTATTTATTTTTTTCCATCTCCATTTGCATATGTGTGGTATGAATTTACGTGTGTGCATATTTGCATGTGTGGGGTCCACCAGTAGGCGCATGTGTACATGAGTGTGTGTGGAGGCCCAAGTATGGCTTGCATACCAGGGATCCTTCCCATCTCTTCCTTCTCCTGCTCTACTCAGAAACCCTGCGTGATTGAGGTTGATGCTAACTTATTCTTTCAAGAGGAACAACTTTCAGGGTGGGGAAGGAGAGCAAGAGTGTATTTTGATTCCTCGTCATTCTCAAGTTCCCAGTTCCGTTCATTCATCTGTCTGTCTGTCCATCTGTTTCCATGTGTCCAGTGGAGACTAAATATTATTTGGGAGTCTGGTACAGTTGTAAGCACTGGAGTTAGACATAGAGAGAACTACTGGCAGAGCCTTAGTTTCCACTTAGTGACAGGGAGATGTCAAGTGAAGATGGTTTGGTTTGGGCTGAGCAGGAACCCTTGAGTTGTTATGTGGAGGGAAAAGTCCACGGAGCGGTGGCAGGTAGCGAGGCTTTTTAGGGTCCTGCTGCTCTCCAGATAGGAGCCAAGGGCAGTCTGAATGAAGCTGGTGGCTGTGGCGGGGGCAGGCAGCCCTTGGCCTTTGTGTCTGTGATGGAGGAGAATGGTTTGCTGGTGGATTTGAACTACTTGTGGGTGTGAGAGAATGAGGAATCTGTCTGAGCAACTGGATGAGTGGAGTTCCCTGAGACGGTGACGAACGCGGGGAGATCCGATTTTGGGTAGAAAATTCCAAATCTTAATTTGTCCATGGTAACCCTACACCTGCCAACCTGACACCTCAGGGGAATGATGAACAGGCGGTTGGATACATGGGACTGATGAGAATGGAGCATCCTTAATTCTGTTCTCTTCTCAGACCGCACATAGGACTCAGAAAGCCAGCCTAAAATCCAGTGGGGACATCTCCATCCCAGAAAGTCAGAGTCTTTCCTCTGACCTTAAAGACCCTGTGTGATCTGGTCTCCTTTGCCTCTGGCCTTGCTTCCAGTGGTCTCTCCATGGGCTCACTCATCCTTCCAATCCCTTCTTCCTTTTGGTCTTATTCTCTTCTAACTGAATGCATCTCTGACTCATGTTGTTTTCTCTGCATTTCTTTTCCACAATAGCTACTCTAAGTAGGCAGACAGTTTTGTCCACAGGGCTCATGACTTCATCCCTAGTGCTGGACATATCTTTACCCACAATAAATGTGTGTTGAGTGAGGAAGTACACGGGACTCTCTTGTTGTCGTTGGTGTTTGTGAGATACTTCAGTACTTTCAGGGCAAATCCCTTTTAACTCAATTCTGGGGGAGGAGGTTTCCATTGCTTATGGGGGATGAGGTCCATGCTCCAGACATCCTCTTTTTCTCTGTGGTACCCATGATACTTTGCATCTACAAGGCTTCTGGCCTACTTCCCATCAGTGCTGTGTTGTCCCGTGCCCACTTCCCAAAAAGACTGAAAACACACCAGGGCTGAGGCATAGAATGTATTCACATGCCTACCACAGCGCGTAAGTCATTAGCATGAGCAGCAGTCATTTGCAGAATGAAGTGATTTTAAGCTAAATTAATTTCTCTCTCATTATAAAGGTGAGACAAATTGGAAGAGAAAAACTCACTTGTGTCTTAGGAAAGCTTTGCTTTGCAGATGGGAAATCTAATTTACTCTTAAAGGCAACTGCCTCAAAGGACGAGTGTTTAGCTATGTGTGGTGTATTTAACTAAAACTGGTTCAAGAAAGGAAAAGAAAAAAACACTTGCATGTACACATTAGGAACCACTCCAAAGACTTTAAGTATATGAACTTGCTGGATTTTCATACCAGCCATTGGGTGTGGAATACGTCCATTGTGCGCACCAGGGAACCAAGAAACACGAAGTCATTTAGTTAGGATTATAAGTCTAGAGGAGGCACAGCCAGGATAGAGCTCAGGCAGCCTGACTCCATGACTCACAGCTTCCAGTTCATCAGAGTGGGGTGGGGGTAGCATATTGCTAAACAGCCTTCTCGGTGCAAAGGACAAGATGAGCCAGGAGGAAGGACGGGTGTGCCTCCATCCTTTGCAGTGTTTCCCTTCATGTAAATCTATCTTCACAAAGAATCAGGTTTCGCTAAGCACAGCTTGCCACATGAACTGGGGATCAACAGGCAGGTTGGGTTCTGATTCAAAGCTAATCCTGGAGCTAGTTTTCAGCAGACACAGCTTCAGAGTCACTTTTTATCCATTGGTTATGGTCCTAACCTGCTACTCCATCCCTCTCCATACATCTGGGGATGACAGCTGACTTAGTCCTTTTTAGTTCTATGTTTCCATGTCCTAAGGGAGGCCAGAGTAGTGTGGACATTAGGGTAAGTGTAGTCTTTGTGGGGCCCAGTGTGGCATCTCCTATGGTTGGATTCTGGAGTGGCTTGCTTGACTCCTCCTCCACAAGCCTTATTCCACTATCCGTCCAGGGCATGATTACATTATGATCAAGGTGAGACCTACCTGAAACCCACCAGCTATTCATTCGCAGGTATCTTCCAGACACCCTCTATCTTGTCATGCTTCTGTGAACCTCTACAGAGAAGAAACAAGAAGCATTGCCTTTAAACAGTTACATATTTGTTAGAGAAATGAGACTGTCTATAGGAAGCTGACAGAGAGCTATGGGCGGAGGCTGTTTGTTTGTTTTCCTGGCTGCCCAGACTCCTGAAATAATCACACAGAAATTTTGTATTAATTACAATACTGTATTAATTTGCAATACTACAGACGCTGGACGGAACTTTACCTGGTAAGCCACAGCCACATGATGATACTCAGATTAATAGAAATGGGTTAAGATGTAAGAGCTAGCTAGAAATACGCTTAAGCTATTGGCCAAACAGTATTGCAATTAATGCAGATTTTTGTGTGATTGTTTTGGGAGTCTGGGCGGCTGGGAAAATGAACAAGCAGCCGGGAAACGAAGAAGCAGCCTCCGGCAACAGAGGGCCGTCTATAGAAGTGATGCCATGGGCACAGAGGTTATTGAGGTGCAAAGGCCCATGCACTGGAGACATCTGATGAACGTTTTTTTTTTTCTGGGAGAACAATGCAAAACCATGTTACTGGCCTCAGTGACTCCTTGTGTCTGTTTGGGTGGGTTTCGATGGCTCAACAGAACTCCCTAGAGAGCTCTTGCTGCCTCCAGGTGTGGACTCCTTTCAGGAATGTGGTGAAGCCTGATGGTTTCTCCATTTCCTAATTCTGTGTATGAACCAGCAGCTGCTCTGCAGGCTGGGCAGCGGTAACTTTATTTCCTAATGAGGCTGTTTGCTAGGGTAATGTCACACTTGGTTAGAGCTCTTTGGACAGGCTGAGGATAATGCCAGAGGTTGGAGGAAATGAGTTCCTGGCTCTGCCGTGCACCAACTAGGTGACCCGAAGAAATTGCTTAACCTCTTTGAGTCTTCAAAGAGTCCAGATGAGATTATTGCTAGGGTCCATTTTGTCCCAAATATTTTATAAGCCTAAAAAGACAACTTGTATGAGAAAAATCTACAAGGTTTAATCAGATGGGCCAGAGAATAGAATTTCTAGTTTGAGCCTTAATAGTTGTGCAGCTCTGGGAAAGTTATTCAATGGCTTCAATCCTCAGTATATATATATGCATATAGATAGCATATGTGCTAATATATGCATATATATATATACACTATAATGAAGGAAATAAAAGCAGTTACAATGACGCGGGGTGATTGGAAACATGCCAGATATAATTTGCTTTCCTGCTTGCTGGTTGCTTTATTCCCCTTATCTCTGGTGACCACAAAAACCAACAAATGAACCATACAAAATAAGTCTTTTCTCATTCCTCCCTCTTCTAGCTAATGCCATTTTCTGAGCATCTCTGGAAATCCAGGTCCAGAGTTAGGTTCTGGGGTTGCTTGGGTGGACATGGTTTATCAGGTTGCTCAGTTACAGAAGCTTCCAAGATGCTTTGTGAAGGAGTTATCATTTTGGCTAAGGTACACCTTGTGTTCATGTGCGTGTGTGTCTGTCTGTGTGTGTGAGAGAGATAGATGGATGGATGGATGGATGGATAGATAGGACAGTCTTGAGTGTCATCCTTAGAAACACTATTTACCTCCTTTGAGACAAGATCTCTCACTAGCCTAGAGTTCACCAGTGACTGGCCAACAAGCCCCAGGGCTGTCTTCCTCTGTAGTGGTATTTCAATTGTATCTTAATAAATAAAGACTGCCTGAAGATCTGAGAGTAAGAAGGGAGAAAGGGAGGGTTGGGGAGAGCTTGGGGGAGTGGGATGGCTGAGATGGAGGAAGGGCAGATATGGGATCAGGGAAGAAGATATCTTAATTAAGGGAGCCATTTTAGGGTTGGCAAGAGGCTTGGCTCTAAAGGGGCTCCCAGGTGTCCACGGGGATGTCCCCAGCTAGGACCCTGGGCAGTGGAGGAGAGAGTGCCAGAACCAGTCTTGTCCCATAGTCAGACTGATGACTATCTTGAATATCACCATAGAACCTTCGTCTGGCAACAGATGGAGATAGAGACAGAAGTCCACATTGGAGCACTGGGCTGAGCTCCCAAGGTCCAGTTGAAGAGCAGAAGGAGGGAGAATATGAGCAAGGAAGTCAGGACCAAGAGGGGTTGGTCCACCCACTGAGACAGTGTGCCTGATCTAATGGGAGCTCACCAAAGCCAGCTGGACTGGGACTGAACGAGCATGTGATCAAACTTGACCCTTTGGATGTGCTACCAGGGAGCCTGACCGGGAAACCACGGAGAGGAGAAAGGAGAACTGGAAAGACCACGTGTTTGTTCTCTGGGGGGCAGTTTAATAGCCTGTGGGAGTCGTCTTGACCATCTCTGGGGAGGGGTCACCGGTGGGCTTTCTTGGAGGTTGAGTCTGGACTGTGACAGCTCCCAGCGTACAGGGCTTGGGATGGATGCCCAGGGGCTGGGGTAATGCTTCCAACCAAATACTACTTGGATATAAGGGTGTCAGGGGCCTGGGTCTCACTTCCAACCAAACATCCCGCACTCCTTGGATACAGGGGTATCAGGGGACTGGGGTTTCACTTCCAACCAAACATCCCATATTCCTTGGATATAGGGGTGTCAGGGGGCTGGGGTCTCATTTCCAACCAAACCGGTGCTGGGAATCAAACTTGCCTGCCCAAGTTTTTACTGACCAAGCCATTTCTTTAGCTGTTTGCTGTCTTAAGCTGGAAACCAGTCTTGTCTAGGATATCAGGGCTTTCTTCTACTACCACTGCCATCACTACTATTACTGTTCTCTCACATATTACAATCTGGCAGCAGTTTCTCCCTCCTCCCCTCCCCCGGTTTCTCCTTCTCATCTTCCCTGTCCCCCAGATCCATGCCCCCTCCATCATAAAAGAGCAGGCCTCCCAGTGACGCCAAACACAGCATAATATGCTACAATAAGACCAGGCACATCACATCAAGGCTGGGAGAGGCAACTCAGTAGGAGCCAAAGGGACCTACATGTAGGCAAAAGAGTCAGTGACCGCCCCCACTCCTATTGTTAGGAATCCTACAAGAACACGAAGCTACTCAGCCATAATATAAATGCAGAGGACCTGCAGGCTCCCTGATCTTTGCGAGCCCCCGTGAGTCCTGGTCAGTTGATTCTGTGAGTCTTGTTCTTATGGTGTCCCCAACTCCTTTGATCCCTCCAATCCTTCCTCCCTCTCCTCCGCAGGACTTCCCAAGCTCCACCTAATGTTTGGCTGTGGGCCTCTGTATCTACTCCCATTGGTTGCTGGATGATGTCTCTTTGGTCTCTTTGATGAGGATTCTGTGAGTCTCTGGTCCCAGAATATTCTGCAGGCAGGACAAACTGTAGGTTGAAGGTTTTGTGGCTGGGTTGGTGTCCCAATCCCTCCACTTTGAGGCCTTAACTGGTCATAGAAGATGGCCGATTTAGGGACTTTCTTTTTTTCCTCCTCTTTCTGACCTTTTTTTCTCATCCTTTTCCCCTTTTCTTCTTCCTTGCAATCCTCTCTGATGGAGTGCATTTGCCTTGCTTGAATTTAGATGTGAGTGTGCTTATCCTCTTGTATTGCAGAGCAGAAGGAGATAGCGATGCAAAGGAGAGGCCCAGCCCAGCAGACAATGTCCCTGGAGCTAGAAACCACCCAACCAGCAGCAGAGACCCCATTTTGTCAGGGAAGCCACTGGCTGCCAGGGCCTCATTTGAGCATGGGGATTTGCACTATGAGGACAGTTGCTCTCTCCCAGGGCAATGGTTCTTGTTTTCCTATAAAAATTCATGCTGCCAAAACTGATAGTTTTTCACAGCTTGCCTGACAGGTACAATTGTCGCCGGGAACAGAATAAAGAGACAATGCAAAGTAGCTCCTCTAAGCTGCCTTTAATTGGCTCTTCAAGTCACTTTCCTGAGATGGATTAATCACTCTGAGACACAGTATGTCAGTGAAGCTCATAAAACGTGCTTTCCCTGATCATTTTCCAGAGCCAAGAAGTATGTTGTGTTGCTTTTGGTCCTTCTGTAAAGTCCTGTTGAAGGATTTTACAGAGACTGGCTGGTGGGCCACACCCTTTCAGGGTTTGGCACAAATAAATCCTGTGGACAGGTGTGAACGCATCCCAGAGGTAGGTTTAAGTGCCTATGAAATCCTTTCTGCTTGTGAAAAGATGACAAGACCCCTCCCTCTCCCCAAAGCACTATTCTGCTGGCAGGAGGTTGCATTATGCAAACTCTTGCCTGGAGCTCTGCAGAGATTCTTATTAAAATTCTATTTCCTATTTAAGGACACTTCTGTGTGAGTATTGATCACTGGACCAGGGCCATTTCAGTGCTGAAAAGCCTTCCAAGTGCGCCCGGCTGTCCTTCCCCAAAGCGAACGCGCGCACTTGAAGAAAGTCATTGGCTGTGGCAGTTTTAATTTTCGGTGTAAAGCTCGGTTACTTGGAAGGAGAAAACCATGGAGGCTCAGCATCCATGAAGAATTTAAGGCCAAAATCAAATCAGATCAAATCAAATGTGCACAAGTTAATCTTAAACACTTGATGGCATGCAAATTTACACCCCTGTTCATGTAAATCACTATAATGAGAACTGGTTTTGAACAGCCAGATGAGTACGGCTTTCCTGCATTTCCTTCCTAGTCTGGGAGTGTGGGCAGGAGAGTGTGAGATGATGGACAGCAACTTGGGTGACTTTCCCAGGACTCCTTTGGGATGTCAGGATGGCTGTAGGGTAGGGTAAGGGGAGGGAAAGGACCAAGGATGGAAGGGAGGGGCATCTGGTCTTGATGGCCTGCTCATGGCTGTGGCTTCTTCTACAAGGTTTCAGCTGCATCCTTCTCTGGCTGGGCCATCATGACAAGCACTTGAGGTAATGAGGTAGACCATGGCTGTGTGTTGGTGGGAACTCCTTGTTGGATGTCTTTTGCGGGTCACCTGTAGCTTATTGACAAAGGATCTTTTCAACTTGGCTGCTTCCTTTCGAGAGGGAGGACAGTCTCTACAGTAATGCTGATGACTGGTGTAGGAGGTTCTTCTGTATTTGTGTTGCTTTCATTGGTGAATAAAGAAACTGCCTTGGCCTTTTGATAGGGCAGAAATCAGGTAGGCGGAGTAGACAGAATAGAATTCTGGGAGGAAGAAGGCAGTGTGGCAGATGCCATGAAACTCCTGTCTGAGACTGACGCTGGTTAGGATCTTTCCCTGTAAGCCACGACCTCGTGGTGAACACAGATTGGTAGAAATGGGTTAGATCAGGATGTGAGAGTTGGCCAAGAAGAGGCTAGATATAATGGGCCAGGCAGTAATTTAATTAATACAATTTCCGTGTGGTTATTTCAGGTGTAAGCTAGCTGGGTGGCAGGACACAGCCCGTTCCCCTTACAACAGATGACAGGGTAGGGCCTGCTACAGTGTGGTATTGTCACTCATTGGCATGATTTGTTAGCTGAAAACAGATCCTTTCCACACTCAAGAAGTCATGCATAGTCATGCAGATGAAGAATCAAAGTGGGAAACTATCATACCGTTTCCGTGTATGTGTGTGTGTGTGTGTGAGTGTGTGTCCATGTGGAAACCAGAGGTCAAGCTTCGGTGGTGTTCTTCAGGTGCCATCCAGTTCCTTGTAATGAAGTCTATGACCATGGCTCACTGAGTAGGTTAAGATGGTTGCCCAGAGAGCAATACAGAACTTCCTGTCTCTGCCTCTGCAGTGCTGGGATTGCACACATATGCCACCATGCTCAGCATTTTTGTTTGTTGTTTTTGAGACAGGAGTTCTCTGTTTAACAATCCTGCCTGTCTTGGAACTCACTTTGTAGACCAGGTTGGCCTCTCTCTGAGATTCACCTGCCTCTGCCTCCCCAGTGCTGGGATTACTCCTATGTACCACCATGCTTCCCCAGTGCTGGGGTTACGCCTATGTGCCACCATGCTCAGCCTTTTTTTAAAAATTAAATTTCTTTTAAAATGTATGTTGAAGGGTCAAACTCAGTGTGTACAACTAGTCCTCCATCACCTTATCTACACCCTCAGCCCTATCGTACCATATCGTTTACGCCCAAGTGTCCTGAAACGGTTAAGCCATATCAACTCTCCTGTCACCTTGGTAGCATATCCCAAGGTCACTGAACTCTGGTCTTTTTGCCTTTCAAGCATCCCTGCTTGTTTCCAGTTGTTTTGTCCCCTTCTAAATGAAGCGATGGCTTTGTTAAGCTCTGTTGATAGAAGACAGCGGATTTTAATGTCAAACACTTCTCTGATGTTATTCTTAACCAAATTTAGTTGTATGAATGGGTTATCACTGTTCAGGGCTCACACTGGATCATCTTGTGTTTGAGAAATGATGGCTAGAGGGCAGAAGAAGTCACACTTGAATTAGGTGTGTGACACAGAATAAGATGGGTTTGAAGGACTCTGTGTAGTTCTTGGATCTTGGCCTTGGGCAGCAGTCAGGTTGTGAGCTAGTGTGGGGGTTTTGACTCTGAACTACTGCAAAGACGGACAACTCAGTGAACGTGTTAGCTGTCATAGCATTGAAGGGACATCCAGAATGTGAGACATGGTCCCCAAGTCATGGGCTTCCCAAGAAAGCCGTATCAGAACTTTTAATCAGTGAATCAGTACAGCATCAGCATCACTGAGGGTGGGAACTGAAGTTTTCACCTTGACCATTAGACGCCAGCCCAATGTTTGAAACTGGTATTTACTTGCATTGTGCTTCTCCTGGGGATACATGTGTTTAATGCATTGCCCATTTACACCCTTACAACCTTTCTTTTTCTAGTTTTGCTTCAGCACTGAGAAACCGAGGCACATGGAATTTATATAACATAAGTTAGTCAAGTAGAATTGGAAGCGCCCGGAAGCGAACTGAAGTTGCGGTCCTAGATATTATTCTTGGCGGCTACGCTACAGAGCTGCTCCTACTTACCGCTATAGAACAGTGATTAATACTGTTGTATGTGAAGAAGGTGGCTGGATGGACCCGACACAAGCCAGAGTGTGGCCTTCGCCTCAGTTCTTTCCCAGTGAATCCATGTCCCCGCCCAGGCTGGGCGTTGGGTTCCTGTATTCCTGGCTAGCAATCTCTTAGCCTTTGCTGAGGAAGGAGGAAGCATCTGGATGGATGGCCCTGATGGCGGATATCTCTATTCCACCTCCATTTCACTCTGGGCAGCCTGGCCTGAGAAGCCCTCGTTTTCAACTCGTTTGTGATCTGATACTTCATCTTGGGGGCTCAGAAGCTGTGGGCCCCTGAGCTGGCTAAGCTGCAAGAAGCTGATGGACACGCCACAGCTGTCAGCACTGTAGGCCTGGCCCCTGGTGAGACTGGCTCAGAGGGAGGGTTTTCTTGGCTTTCCCTGAAGACATCTGTCAGGTGTCCATGACAGTGAAGGCCTGAGGAGATGCTGAGTAGAGTTGGCCTTCTGGGGACAAGGGTATGGTGACCTTTGAGCTGCCTCTTGCTGACAAGGCTGTGAACATTGGCCTATATACATGCTACCTAGCCCAGAGGCCTGGGACTTTCACTTTCGTTGGCAGCCACTGGAACCCAATATATGTGTCCACTGCTTTGCTGGACATTATGAATCCAGAGGGCCCGATGGCCTTTAGAAGACTCCGGGTCTTGTGATGGAGCACCCACACTGACTGAGTGTTATTACATAGAATTACCACTTTTGTTATTTGTACATATACTCTGGAGATACACAAAAAGGAGTGTTTAATTCTTCCACTTGATACAGTGATATTAGGTTAGGAAGATGCCAAAGAGAGAAGGCATGGTTTAGTGAGGGATAAAGTCGGTTCAACTCCTGCATGGCAGCGTCATAAAGTAGTCTAAAGATAGCCATGAGCACGCAGTAGGTGTCCAGTGATCTGGTTGTGGTGGGGATGGTTGTGTTGTCTCTGCTCCCTTGCTGTTAAATTCTGAGTTTGTTTTCTTCCCAAAGGGAAAGTGCGATTCCTCCCATCACCCCAGCAGCTGAGCTTCCCTTCAGCTCCTCACATTGGCCTCCATCTCTATGAGACCACCAAGGAAGGCTGGGCATATTTGCCCTGTTTGGAATCTGCAACTTTGCACAAACCTTGTGGTCAAGGGAGGTCGCCCCAGAGATGTCCCAAAGTGACCAGAGTACCAGATGATTCTCCTTCCTTGTGGGGTAGAAATGGAAATGTTGTGTTGCTTCCTTCCCACAGCATCCTCTAAGTGATGAGGAACCCCAGACCACACTGCTTAGAAATTTCCCACCTACTCATCACCTTCCACGTGTGGTATCAACTCTGTATTTCAGTGGTTTCCCTTTGGGCATGCAAAAAAAAAACACAGACTGAAACCTCTCAAAAATTATATCTATATTGAACACCTATAGAGTCTCCATGTCATCTATCTCCCTTTAAATAACATACAACAACAACTATTTCTCTTGTGTTTGTTGATTCAAGTAATCTAGAGGTGACTGAGAGTCTGTGTGAAGATGTACATTGGGCACACAACACACAATACACCAGATCAGTTATGTACATAGGGCACACAATACACAATACACCAGATCAGTTATGTACATAGGGCACACAATACACAATACACCAGATCAGTTATGAAGGTCTTGAGCATCATTGGCTTGCAACCTTCAGCATGTCCTGGAAAAAAAATTCCTCTGGCTACCACTCTTAATACTCTCACTATTAACTGAGGTAGATTTTATTGGCTCCATAGCAGTAGCAATAACATTAGCAACACCTACATTTATCAAGCACTGTGCTGAGAACATTGCGGCTGTCGCCCCTGCTAGTACTCTCGGCGCCTTGTGAGCGAGACACTATCACCCTTGCTTTTAACAGATGAGAAAGTTGGGTCACTGAGAACTTGGTTCACTTCTTAAAGTTATCCAGCTAGTGGACAAGGGAACAAGAGTTTGAACATAGAAGTTCTGTATTTAGACAGTAGAGACCAGCCCAGAAGGAAATCTGCTTTCACTGTTCTCTTCCACAGCAGAGACCTGCATTCATGAGCATCTAAGTCCCTGCCTTCTCTGAGGAGTCTGCACGTGTGACCTCACTGTGGGCATGTTCTCTTGTGTTCCATGCTGTCCTGTCATGAGCATCTAAGTCCCTGCCCTCTCTGAAAAGTCTACATGTGTGGCCTCACTGTGGGCATGTTCTCCTGTGTCCCATGCTGTCCTATCATCCGAGCAAAGCAAACCCATTTACCACTTGAGAGTTTGAATCCACTGAGAATTTCCCCACCTGAGGCTTTTGCACATTTGCCTTTCCACTCAACGACAATCTGGAGGGTACCTCGGGAGGATGTCCCCCTCAGAGGGCTTGTGCAAAACTAAATTTGACAACACTCACAAATAGCACTCCTGCAAACAGACTTTCTCCTAAATGTTTTCTTCACTGGTGTGATTGGCATCTTGACTGCCCCCTCAAGCTCATGTGTTGTAGGCTTGATCCCCAAAGTGGCCATGTTCACAGGCGAGGTCTTTAAGAGGTGATCATATCTTGAGGATTCTGACATCAAGCATTTATTATTCCAACTATGGAGTCATCTTTTAGGGCTATTGGGAGGTGGTGGCAATAACTATCAGGAGGTGGAGCCTAGTTACAAGTAGAGTTACTGATGATGTGTTTATGTTTCTTTTTCCTAAAAAAGTTTTAATTGTATGTGTATGGATATTTAGTCTGAATGTTTGTCTGAATGTATGCCTGTATGCTACATGCATGCAGTGCCTGAGGAAGGCAGAAGAGGGCACCAGATCCCAGGTTACTGGAGTTTCAGGTAGTTGTGAGCCTCTACATGGGTCTAAGAGTCGAACCCTGGTCCTATGGGCGAGCAGCTCATGCCCTTAAACACTGAGCCATCTCTCCAGACTGATGACACTTTTCAAGGTGTATTTTATCTCCAGTCTCCTTTTCTTTACTTTCCCTTTGTTTCCATGAGGAATGTGGCTTTGTTTAACTACTCATCCCCTGCCACAATGTGACACTCTGCTTTGCCACAGGCTCATAGTGGTGGGGTCAAGAAATTGTACCAAAATAAACCTTTCTTCTTTATAAGTTGAAATTACCTTAGGGGATTTGTTGCGCTGATGCAGAGCTGAATAACACCTCTGTCTCACAATCAGGAATTTTATACATAAAGAGAAGGTGGAGAGAGGATTTTGAGGGGCAAGAGGACCAGTTAGTCAATGCTGATACACACTGCAAGGCGGCTTCACAATGACTGGTAGACAGTCACGGAGTATGTCTCTATCAGTACGCACAGATCGCTGACCAAGAGAGATGTTGCATATTATTTTAGTGAGATTTAGTCTCACTGTTCAACTAGCGAAAACATTGTGTGTTTCAAGTACTGGGGAACTCAAAAATAATGTGAGTCTTTCATAAATTCTTCTGTTATCTGCACTCCCTGGGGCCTTTTACTGTGAATGGGAGCCCCTTACATTACTGTTCACTTAATACTCTCTAACCATCGACTCCTTTTTAATCCTTCATTTTTTATTATATTGTGTGTGTGTGCATGCACGCGTGTACATGTGCAATGAGTCAAACATGCACTTGTATGTGTGTGCGTGTTTGGTCAGAAGACAATTTGCAGGGCTCGGTTCTCTCCTTTACCTCATGGGTCTTAAGGATGAAATTCAGGTTGTATGGCTTGGTGGCAAGTGTCTTTACCCACTGAGCCATTTCACCAGCCCTTATTTCTAATCTTTAACATTCAACATGGGAAATAGTATCTCAAGAAAACAGGTTTGTTGAGGAATTATAGACACACACACATATATACATACATACACACATATACATACACACATATGAAGGCTAGGGATAAAATACACTTTTTAAAGGGATGTCATCAGGGCTAGAGAGATGGCTTTCTCTCTCTCTCTCTACACACACACACACACACACACACACACACACACACTTCTAAGATATGTTGAAATAAAACCTAGTCACATTTCAAGAATTCATTGAAGCTTCACTGAAATTCCTCCACGGAGAGGGTGCTTTGGGAGAACAGAGAGCTCGTTCCGCTGTCCCTTCTTGGCCATGTGGCCTGGAGGGAGTGAGCATTGCTCTTTTACCTCACCTCACTAAACTTCTGAACTTGGAGCCTGTCTCTGGTCACTCCGTGCTAGACTTTCCCTTGCTACCTTTTGAACAGAGATGTCTTCCGAGCCACACTAGGCATCGTGGTTGAGAATCAGCTTTGCGATGTCTTTCTGGAGAAGGTTGGTGCAGGTCTTCCCTTGTATCTCTGGCTTTACCCACTGGCCTTGCTTCTAGTCTTTGGGACCCACCCTTCCTCTGCACGCCTTTACTGTGTTTTTGGGGGTGCTCATGTGCCTCTGGAAGCTGGGCATGTTTGAGCAGCCTGCGGGCTCTCCTCTGTTAGCCTTAGAACAGTCCTTTTGCTGCTATCTGGAATGCTAACACCCAGTTTTGATGACCCGGACCTCCCCAGTGCTGGGCACCACACTGATGCTCTTCTTGGATGAGATCTTTATCCAGTTTCACTTCCTCTCAGTAACAGAGACAGCACTCACCCCCTTCAAACGTGATGATTTTGGATGGGAATAAGACATTGAGAATATAGGGCTGGCTGTGCTGACAGCCTGGCTTCACCTCTCGCCAACCCCTGAGACTTTCCCACATTCAATACCAGTTCACTGAGTTGTCTAACTTTAGTTTTGCACCATTGGTGTTGAGGACCTAGGGGAGGAGCTTCCACCTGGCTCAGTTCTGTTTCATCCTGTAGGACCTGGTTCATCACTCAGGGCTGCTGACATATTTTTGGAGTTCAACTATGTCATCTGATGTGTTTCTACCTTTCTCCACTGGTGTCCTCAGAAAACTGCTAAGCGTGTAATACTTATTTTCATCCAAGTCATTGATAAAAATGATGAATAGAAAAACCCATGGGTTTCCAGACACTGTTCGGAAACATCCCCCACTCCAGTGAAATTTATTAATTACTTCTATCTGAGCATTATCATGCTGCCAGCTATTGAATTATACAGGCCTGTCCATATTCCTCCATTTTATTAGCATGATACAAGAATCTTATGCCTGATATCATAGGATAAGAAAGCATTTGTTCGGTAAAGAATTGATTCTGTCCAAATAAAGTTTTGACCCTTGTCTCCAGCTCCTAAGAGATAAGCTCAGAGCTCTTGGAATGTTCTGTCTAGGGAAGGCTCTGTTTACTGGGGACCCTGGGCCAGGACAGACTGTTTCTGCAAATAGTGGGATTTAGGTTAGGTCTTGGGCCATAAAGGATCAACTTGATTACTGGAGGTGCTGGAGGTTAAGGTCAACTGTGTCTACATGATCAATGCCAAAGAAAATCTGGACCCTAAGATGTAGGCAAACTTCCTTGGTTAGCTTGACCCTGTACACGTGTGTGTGTGTGTGTGTGTGTGTGTGTGTGTGTGTGTGTGTGTGTTGCACGTGTGGCTGTGGGGAGAAGTGTTGACTGAAGGCCTCCACTGGTAGACACTGCCAGCTCAAGCCCGCTCTCAGCTTTCATTTCTGACTCTCATCCTTTTACTGTGATCAGCTAGCCCTGTGAATCCCCTCCCGCCCCCCAATCACTGAATCAGCAGGAGGTCTTAGAGACTGCAGAATCTCTGGACAGCATAGTATCTTTCTTTGGATCCAGAGTGTAGTTTTTTGGGGACTTCTAGGATCTTCTGTCTGTTTCTCCTAACTTCCTTGAGAACACAGGCAAGAAGGTATCTTCCTCAAAGGCCTACCCAAGAAAGGGAAGACCCTTCTCTCCATGGCTGCCCCATGTGTTTTAATGGTACACATTTCAGTTTGCTTCTGGGTAAGATACCGTACCAAGGAGGATTGCAGGCTGGAGTTTGGCTCTTGCCTTTGGGAAAATCCTTGCTCAAATGCAAAGAGCAGAGGAGCATGCTACCCCACTGCTAGCACTGCAGCCTAAATGCATGGGAGGCCTTCTTCATAATTAAAGCCACCAAAAATACCCCTTTCCTCCCCTTCCCTCCTCTCCTCAACCCTCCCCTCCACCCCACAAATAAGACTGACCTTGATCTCACAAGGTAGCTTAGGTTGGCCTTGAACTTAGAATCCTTTTCCTTCCTTCCTTAGTTGAGAGCATTGCACTGCAACAGGATACTTGGCAATTGTCATGGAAATTTCTTAAGGGCAAGAACTGCAAGAATTCACCCTTAAATTTAGACTCTGGCCACGTCTGACCCCTGACTCAGAACTGACACTCAGGCCAAGTAGGACCTGCAAACAAACGCACACTGTCCTGTCCTTGCTCAGTGGGGCCACAGAGCATTTGGGCAGGGGCAGGCTAGATGCCCAGGATGCTCTTGGGAGCTCCCAGCTCTGCAGGGAGTGTCACCTGGGAGGTGGTACTCTGTGTGTGTGTGTGTGTGTGTGCATGTGTGTGTGCGTGTAAGAATGCTTGCTGCAAGAGGCTGGATTGTGTTAATGTTTGTTTGTAAGCTTGGTGGTTTGTGGCCAGGCATAAACTCCCAAACTCTATGCTCCTGACAGTTAGTATCTCTTTCCCTTGGTTTCTTCTTCTTCTTCTTCAAAACAAAGGCAGTGATAAAACTTACCTCTCCACAGTTACAGTGAAAAAATGAAAGGATTATAGGAAGGACTTGGTCCATAAAAATGTTCAGAGTAGTTATTTTCTTTCTCGACTGGAGCGTCTATCCCTAAGCCTGGGACCTCAGGGGGCCCTGGGCTTCTGTGCCCTAAACTGCCACAGTTGGGCAAGCACTCTTGGGTCTCCTGTTACAACCAGGAGCCGGCAACAGACCAAAATAAGTGTGTGCGTGGGGTGGGGCGGGGAGGGGAGCGCGGGCGGGTGAACCTCTGCAGGGAGTCTGACCAGGTCAGCTGGGAATGCTTGTCAACCGTCCAGGGTGGCTTTTTCTCTAGGCTCCTGTATGGGTCTGGAGGTGGGTGAGTGACTCATGAGGGTGCCCTCCCTACTCCTGCATCCAAATGCTCAGCCCTTCCCAGAGCCAGGGCTCACCTAATCCCCACAGTGGGAGTCAGGGGGCATCTAGGCCTGTGCTGAAGGCTAAGGTTGCACAGTGGTAACTGCACACTCTGAGAGCCTGTGGAGCCGAGGCCTCTGCACGGCAGTCTCCTGCAAGGCGGGCAGCGAGATCAGCCTGGCAGGTGTCACCTCTCTAGCCAGAATCCAGCCTCAGGCACTGGTGCCCCAGGACCTGAGCAGAGATGGCTGAACAAGAAGGCAGTGGCCTGCAGGTGCTGTTGCACACACTTCAGGTAGGAAGTGCACAACTCAGTGGGCTTTGCCTTTGCCCCACTGGCCTGTGTCGGTGTGTGAACACCCAGTCCCCTCTGGCAGTCAGTGGCCTGGTTTGCTAACCAAGCAGTAGCATAGGCACCAAGATCTCAAGTGATGCTCTGGTGTTTAAATATTAAACGCGACAATGCTGACGATTGTTCTGCTTAAATTATTGAACCTGCTGGGATCAAAGGCTCTGGTTAAAAGATACAGGTTGGCTGGATATGGGAAACATGGGGGAAACAAGCACCTGTCTGGCAAATAAAGGATGCGGAGTGAAGCTATTGAACGAGGCTAAAAACCTTGAGACTTGTGTGGGAGGAATGGGTAGTTAGGGAGAGGACTTCTGCTCAATGGTGCCTTCAGTAAGCCTCCAAATTGTATTCTGCATCAGACTGACCCAGGATGCTAACTGTGTATGTTCTCAGGCGCTGGAACCAATCAGGGGGTGGTGCTTCGGAATCTGCTTTCTCCATGATGATGCTATTCACTGGCAATTGAGAAACCTTTTTCCAAGGCAGTGTTTTGCAGAAGTGTTTGCCCTATGGGGTTACCTAGAGAATGCTGAAAATACGTATGTTTGCGATGCCAACTCCAAACAAAGATGCAAATTTGTTGTTCCGGTGTTCCCGAGAGAAATCCTCACCAAAAGTTTGGAAATTCCTGGGTCTTAACACACAGCTAAGGTTATGAACTACTTCGGAAGATGCTTGTGTTTTGTGGGATTCAGAGGTTGTCTTGGCTGCAGAAGCCTTGAAGGGCTTCTACCCTGGGAGGTTTGAACCCAAATGTTATGAACAGAAGTTACAAGGCAGCAAACAGCCTTCCAGGGCAGGGGGCTAGACTTTGTAAGTGTTCCGCGTGTGCCCCTTTCTTCCCGCCGTGAAAACCGTTTGCTTCCCTCTTCTGCAGCTTGAAGGAAACTGGTGTTCCTAAGATGCTAAAAACCCTGTATAGAGGATAATAAGTCCTAGAAGTGAGAGGAGTGGGTTTGCAATATCACGTGATGGTCAAAAAGGAGAACCTGGGCCAGCATTCAAGAACGTCAAAATTTATTTGCGTGAATACTTTTGTGTCCTCCCTTCTGTATGTTTGCATGTGCATACACCCATGTGCACATGTGTATGTGGATGTCAGAGCTCAACCGTGGGTACCTAACATTCTTCTTCTTTTTTTTCCTAACGTTCTTCACCCTGCCTTTTGAGGTAGAGTCTCTCACTGAACCTGAAGTTTGCTGATTCAGCAAGGTTGGCTGGCCACACATCCCAACACCCTACCTGTCTCTCTCTGTGCTGGGATTATAAGCACATGCCACTATACCTAGCTTTTGTATGTGGGTTCTGGAGATCACACTCTGGTCCTTATGCTTGTATGGCAAGCTTTTCACTGATGGTGTCATTTCCCCAGACCCAAAGTGTTAGCGTTGTTTGTCTCATTGTATGTGATACACTCAAGGCAAGCACATATCTGGGTCAGGGATACAGAAGGTGGGAGTGAACCTTAAAGCAAACTGATGAAGTATATCTTAAAAGCACTCATGTGGCTAGGTGCTTTGACAGTCAGGCATCACAAGTTAATGTTCTCAGTTCTGTTGTTATTTCTGAAGTTATATAGAAGTCTTGATTAACTGTTGCTCACAGGAGCAAAAGCCTTGGCTGATTAGACGTTTCCTTGTTCTGGCGAGTTTCTGGGGAAAGAAGGATGCTGGTCGACTGGCATCAGTGAAAATGAATGTCCTGCCGTTGCCTGGAAGTCGCCACGGGTTCAGCTCTGTCTTCTGTCTTCCCACCAGAGGGGATTTATAATTGATATTTAGAATGAACACTCTAGGGCACTGCACGATTCTCAATTATCAGAGAAAGATTTAATTATTTTCACTAGGTCCTACTTAGTTTCCAATTAACTAGAACATTAAAATGACACCCGTGTGTTTCCTGCTGGTTCGTTTGGTTGTGGCGTACTTGTTCTGAGCCACCTTGAGTCAACGTGGCCCCCACTAAATGCTTCTAAGAGCTCCGTGTCTAGATCCATTGTAGAAGTTAGAACTATAAAATGATTAAAAACGAAATGAACTCAGAGAAAGCCTGGAATAATCTTGGGTGATGGATTTGATGCCCTGTCCCAATGCCTGTTCCCTGTTGTCTTAACTAGATTCTAGATTCTAGAGGCTACCAAAGGCTTCTGAAAGGGCTTAAGCAGAAATATTCCTTATTAGGAATTTCTAAGAACTTGCTAACCCAAACCCTCCCTTTCTCATCATTGACAAACTGACAGAAGGCCTCGTGTAGTTTTCCAAAGCTCTGGAGAAGATGAGCAGAGGTGAACCTAGGTTCTGAGATTCCTTTTCTTTTAAGTGTCCCAGATCCTTACCAGGGAAGGACAAAAGAGAACAGGGCTAGAGAGATCACATTCAATGTAACAGATGCCCCCACTATGCCCCCCCCACAATCGTAGAAGCCTCCCTCCTTGAGAACGTCACCTCTTTGGAATCTCAGCATAAACCTGACCACCATGAAATATTCTTTTGGCCTGTTACCTTTCTCTGTGAAAACTAGGTGGGACAATTAGTTTTTCCACTCTGGTTTAACACAGGCTTATTTCTACCCAGCGTATGTGAATCAATTTTCTACCGAGATGTTTACAAGGTCCTGGCCTTCACAGCCGTGGTTATGGGGATCTTCAGGGTGAAGGGGAAGACAATCTATAGCGCGGGTGTAAGAGGCGTAAGGAGATTGTGGTCCAGCCCCAACTCTGGCACTTATCAGCTGTCTATCCTTATGCAGCTCCCTCGACCTCCTTAGCCATCCCACTATGGATCTATATGTGTGCATGGGGGCAGGGGGGTAATAACACAGGTTCCCAAGCACTTAGTATAAGGGCTAAAAGAACACATTTGAAAAAGCACCTGTAAACTACACATGGCTGACCAAATGCCTGTGGTTCGGGTGATTTCCCTAGAGGAATCCTGAGATGAGGGGAATCACTTCCCCACACCCTCCCCAAGACTGTCCTTTCCTGGGCGGACTCCAATATACTTGGAAAAAAAAGGAAGGTGTCTCATTTTGTCCTGTTATTGTCTCTTTGTGTGGTTTGAGCTAATGGGGAAGATGGGGAGCTGCCAGAGTCGCAGGATGTGCACTGTGTGCCAGCCCCGATGTCACAAGCCCTCATCCAGCAGTATCCCAGGAAATGCCGGTTAAGAACCTTATTGAATCATGAAAAATGTATAATGATTAGGTCAGCTTTGGCACATTCTGAGCTGCGATGTGGGCACACACTTGCTGTTTGCATTCATACTTTATTATTTTATGTTATAGCTGTTCAAACTGAAACCCAGGTCTGCAGCTTTGCCAAAATGTGTGTAGATGATTGCGTTTCTCAAATGAGGTTCCAAGAGCCTCATTTATCATGGATCGTGAATGAATGAGGTTTCAGGATGTGGGATTTCCTGTCTTGAGTAAACACTGAGCTTTGCTAATAGGAAACCTGGACTGGGACATCCAGTCTGCTTTTTTCTTTGGACTTGATCCTCCAAGGATTATTTTCAAGATAACAGGTGACTCAGTGCCTGGACTGCAATGAGGGAATGTGTGGGAAAATGATGATTGAATGGGCTCATTCCCAGCCCTTAGGAGATTTTGCTTTCCCCGTGCTTGATAATTTCCCTGGTAGACCTCCCCATGGAGGATGAGGAACTACCCATCTACTCTATCTATGGAGCCAGGTGGGACAGAAACAGAACTTTCCCCATGGACAGAAACAGAAAGGCTGGGACAAATCCAGTCAAGCATTTCCCACTTAGATAACACTGAGAATTGACCGATAAGAACTTGTGAAGATAGTTCACCTTGGATGTTTAAGGCTTTCTGAGTTTGTTAGAAACTTTTTTTTTTACTTCAATCATGACATGAACATGGATGCAGAATGAACTGTCTTAATTTTTATCACTAGTAGAAAAAAAAGGAAAAAAAATCACCCTAATGTCATGCAAAATGGAAAGAATGTAATAACGTCAAGAAGTAACATGTCAGTCTCTAAGGGACAACCATGCCAGTCAAACTGAATCATGAAGGGAACAATGGCTTCATGCAGGTGTGCAGAGTGTTGGAAGTAGAGCGAAACCTTCATTTGGTGGTTTTCTTTAAGACACTACTGATTCCACAGATTCTTAAAGCCTTGTGAGATCAGAGAAAATGGCCAAGGGGTTTTTTTGGGGCCAAACTGCTACCTTCACCACCTCGTATCGCCCTGCCACCAGGAGGGAGGTGTAGTTATCCTGCCTTTGAGGTGAGACTGCCACTGTCCAAACGAAGGTGAAGTCGCTCAAGGCTCAGAAACAGAAATTTAGTAACTACACCATTGAGTGGGTGCTACATGAAAAAGAGAACACAGCCCTCTATTTAAAACTTGTATATCTCTGCATATACAACTGAGACTCTCTCGTTTGAAAGTTGTTCATCTTCAAAATGAGAATTATAATACCTACTTATAGGCTGCTCATAAATTAAGGAAAATGCATGAAAAAGTATAAACACAGTGACCTAAGCCCAGTAATGGTAATTATCATAGTTAAATGCAGTTCCTGTCCTTGTGAAAACCTGGTGCAGAGTAAAAAGGTAGGAAGGCAAATATTTGAAAAATAAATTTATAGGTGATGAAAGTGGTGGCAAAAGTGAACACCAAAAGAAAATTCCATGGAATTTGGAATGGAAACAATTCCTAGATAGAGGTTCGTGGAAGGCCTTGGAAGGCGACCCCAGTTTTAGTGGGGGTGAGCCTGTGCTGACCAGAGTGAGCAGAGGATGGGATCACCCCTATCTAGGGAAAATGTACAGGGGATTGGAGATTTTCTAGGCATCCAGTTTGACTAAAACAAAATACTTAAGGGAAAGGGGAGGTGGAGACAGAGATTTGCTCAGATTATGAAGGGTCTTGTGTTGTAAGGAGGCCACTTGTTTGTTTCCTGGCTGCTCAGACTCCTGAAATAACCACACAGAAATGTATTAATTAAATCACTACTTGGACTATTAGTTCTAAGTTCTTATAGGCTAGCTTTTACATCTTAATTTAACCCATTTCTATTATTTTATATTTTACCACGAAGCTTGTGGCCTACTGGCAAAGTTCCAGTGTGTCGGTCTCCAGTTGCAGCTCCATGGCTTCTCCCAAACTCTGCCTCCTTCCTCCCAGCATTCAGTTTAGTTTTCCTCATCTAGCTCTTCTCTACCCTATCAGGCCAAGCCAGTTTCTTTATTAACCAATGGTATTCACAGCATTCAGAGGGGAATCTCACATCACCTATCCTTTTCTGTTTAAATAAAAAAGGAAGATTTTAACTTTAACATAGTCAAATTACATAAAATAGTTATTAAGCAAGAATTATAGTTACAATATTTATATCTATTTTATCTTTTATCATAACTAAGGAAAACTATAACTATAAATTCTTCAGTTCCATCAAAGACTCCAGAAGGATATAATATTACCTAAGTAAAGAGGAAGTGTATTGTAAGCAACTTCCAAAACTCTAGAAATGACAGAGACATCTCTCTGCCTGGAGAGTCACTCAAAGTTCTTCTGTACATTTGGGGAAACCATCTTCAGCCTACGGGCCCATAGTATCCAGCAGACTTTTCCACAAAGCAGGAAATTCCAAAGACAGTTCTGCCTTTATTGACAGTTTGTCAGTCACTTTCTTCTGTGTCCTGCAGAATGTCTAGCAGACTCTTTCATGAAGCAGGAACCCTGAAGGATCTTCTCACCTTTAGGCAAGTTCAGCAGTCATTTCTCTGTGGATCCTGCATGTCCAGCTCATTTAACAAACTCCATAAGGAGCCTTTTCATCCTCTTGAAGTAGATTGGTGCTCAGTGTCTACTGATATGTCTCAGTGTCATGAAAAGTCCTAAGTTTTTAAAACATTTTAAATGTCATATTCTGTAGTCTTTGAAAGGTTTGAAGAATGCCTATCCATCTGAAATATATCTCTGTACATCTAGAAAACCTAACTAACATGACTACAAGCTTGACTATTATAGATGATTATCTTTTAACCTATATTTCTTAATTATGCATTACATATTTAAATGAGTTGCACAAACACAATACCTTAATCAAGACCAGAAATATACATATAACAAAATTGACCTTAAATTTGTATCAATAAACCAAGATCCATACCAATGTGAATCTCCATAGCATATCCATTTTTAAATGTAAACAAACATTTATAAACAGTCATTTAGGGAATTTGGTCATAGTTCTCTCTAAACTGCTTCCTGCTTTTTGTTGGGCGAATTAGTTTTTGGGAGGTGTTCATGGGAACTGTTCAGGAGGTCTTGGTTCATCAAACCACATCAGTCTGGAAGGATTCCACAGGTTCTCATCCTCTGTGGAAACAAAAGAAGAACCTCTTTTCCAAAGCAACATATCCTTAGGTCCATATTTTGAAATCAAGATACCTGAAAGTATATATGTTGGTTTAGCTTAGCAATCCCTAGCATCAAATGTCTCTCTGCAGTCAAAAAATTCAAAGAAAACACAATAATATACATAATCCAGATGCCCTGTATATTTTTCATATTTACATGGCTTATTTTTTAAAATTTTTTAAATCTAGAACTGTCTGTACTGTCTCTTTAAAGACTTTGTTTTATTTTTTAAATGATTTATTTCTTTTCCAACTTTCTATCCTCTTTTTCTTCTCTCTTCCAAGCCTACATGCATTTATTCAACACTGTGACCCATTTCCAGGTCTTTTTTTTTAAAATCTGGATTTGTCTTTATTGTGTATCTGTAATCTTTTTCTGATCAGAAGTGCTTCTTAAAATGCTAAACCCTTCTTATAAACTTATGTGATGGCATTGCTAGGGGAAATATGGCCCTGCCTGCTTGCTCCATCCAGTCCAACATGGTAAAGTCCGTTCACTGCTTCTGAAACTGTAGGGTGGGATCTATCCTCACCACTTCAACTATGACAACAAGTTGGCACATGCTGCCACCGTGTAATTTACAGCACGCTGCCCAGAAACCCCATTTAAATGCACGACCTCCTGAAAGAGCCAGAGCCATGCATGCCGGCAAACCAGGAAGCTGCTGTTTTGAAACCACACATTTTTTTGTTACCACTGAATCAGGAAGGCCTCTCTTAAGGGAGCTTTGGCAAGACGCCAGCTGAAAAAAAAAAAGGTGCAGCTAAATTTAATTTTTCTGTGTGTCTAGAGTTCCTTTTGAAGGTTTCTCAGGTTTTACGTGGATATAGTTGACAACATTGGAGCACCAATTTGTTCTATTAGGCCACTTGTTCATTTCTGAGCTGCCCAGACTCCTGAAATAACCACACAGAAACTATATTAATTAAATCACTGCTTGGCCTATTAGCTCTAAATTCTTATTGGCTAGCTTTTACATCTTAATTTAACCCATTTCTATTATTTTATATTTTACCACAAGTTTGTGGCCTACCAGCAAGGTTCTGGCATGTCAGTCTCTAGCAGCAACTCCATGGCTTCTCTCTGACTTCACCTACTTTCTCCCAGAATTCAGTTTAGTTTTTCCCACCTAGCTCTACTCTAACCTATCAGGCCAAGCCAGTTTCTTTATTAACCAATGATATTCACAGCATATAGAGGGGAATCCCACCTCAGTCTTGAGTGGTGAGCTTCAGGCTTGATGTTCTTGTGGACATAGCTGTTAATTCCTGAATGGAGCCTCAAGCAAGGTGACATCTATAGAGCTGTTTGGACTGGGTGACACTTGAGTGTATGCAACACTGTTTCATGCTGCTATCCGATAATATATCCTTGCCCTATTTTTCTTTTCTCTTTAATACTTAATTATTATTTTAATGTGTCTTTATGTGGTATATGTAAGTGTTCATGTGGGCGTGTGCTTGTGTACTATGGATATTTGTGGATGTGTTCATGTATAAATGTGTTTATATGTGGAGGCCAGATACTGATGTCCAGTGTATCACAGTGTGTGTGTGTGTGTGTGTGTGTGTGTGTGATATATAGAGAGACAAAGAGAGAAAGACAGAGAGAGAGAGATAGAGAAAGAGAGAAAGAGATGATTGCTTGAATGCACGTGGATGCTAGGCTAGTCACTGGATTTGGGCAATTTGCCAGTGACTACACCACCGAGGAAAATGATCGTCCTCTATTCTTGACCCAACTTGCGTCTCTCTTACCCCCACCCTCTTCCCCACCCTCTCCCCCCTGTTCCTTTTCTTATCTTGCTTTGATTGGCCATAGCCTGGAGGTCTTTACTTTCCTACACCCCTGTATCTCACCTACTTTTGGGCTTCCTCCCAACTCTAATCCCACCTTACAGAGAAGGGCTACATTAAGTCTGGTCCTAGACTGAGGGAGGAGAATGTTTTAAAATCCTTTTTTTTGGGAGGGTTGTCACTTTGGATGAAACATAGTCATTTTAGGGCTAGTATGTTCTGGCATCAGGGCTGCTCTGACCGCATGGCTAAATTAAAGCAACCAGAGTTAATTCAAAAAGTCCTATCCTCATTCATTTCAGAACCAGGAGTAGTTAGCATTTTCACCTCTAGAGCCTTGGTTCTGGTTCTGGCTGTGTCCCTGAACATCTACTCCTGGCACAGCAAAGGGTGAGACGTGGAGGTCCGCATGGCTTTGAGTTATAATTGGATATTGGTGAGAGGCCGAGGCCAATGGCCAACAGAGAGACCCAAGCCCAAACAGAAACTACATATTGACAGCATTTGCTCTGCAATTTCCCCAGTTTTAAAGCTGGAATGGGACTTCTGAGAGGCAAATACAGTTTCAGTCTGAGCCCTGGGCAAGGGGGGATATGCTCACTAGAGGAGATGCCGGTTATTTGTTACTGTATCTATAGTCACTGGACAGGCAGCAATGAATCAAATAGACTGGGGGCCTCTTCAGATTGCAGAAATGTGGGAATGGAAATGCATCCTCTTGGGTGTGACCTGCGTATCCTTTTGCCAGACCTGGAGTGAAGGAAGTAGAGGCTTTGTTGGATCTGTGCCTTTTGCTGCATGGTTTCCTCAAAAGAGATCTGTAAGCTGGTTCCTCATCAGTGCAAAGCAGGCATGAGACGGGAGGTCAAGAGCAGGGATTCTGGGGATGAAAGAGGGGCAGAAGAGATGACATGGAAGAGCAGCCCAGAGTCCAACCTGAGCACACATTCTTTCCCTTCCTTTCTCCCTTCTTTCCTCTTCTAAGTTGTCTTTCCATGTGCTTTTATTTAAAAGCATTAACTGTAGACAAGACACAATGGCACACACCTGTAATCCTGCACTCAGGATCCTTTCTGAGGCAGAAGGGTTATGAATGAGGTCTGACTAGGTTGTATTTTTTTTTTTACTGTATTTTGAGATCAATCAGCTAGGCTATGCAATGATATTTTATCTTATTTTAAGAAAATTATAATCAAATACACATAACACACAATTTGTCTATTCAACCAGTTTTAAGTATTCAGTTCATTAGTGTGAGTACCTTCTTACCATTGTTCATGCGATCTTCAAGTCACTTCATCTTACGACAGCTTGCCAAGCTTTCTCCCCGGCCTCTGGCAACCACAATTCTACTTCTGTTTTGGTGTCCTTGTGTAAGCAGAACCATACATTTGCTGTTTTGAGTCTGGTTTGTTTTCCTTAATGTGCTCTTCTTAAGGCTCATTCTTTTTTGTTTACGTGAATACATGTATTTTATTTTTATTGAGAATTCATACATGCATACAATATATTTTGATCAAGTCCATCGCCATTCCCTCCCCTCCATTTCTTCTACTGTGCTGCCCACCACCTTCCCCCATCATTGAATGCACTTAATGTTGCCTGTATCACCGGCACTGGTGGAGAACCTAATGCTATTACTCTACTAAATGAACACAGTCAGAAACTGCCTCCCAAGTTCTTATCTTTATACCCATAGGTTAGCACATCTCTCAGTCCTCATTGGAGAAGCTTCTTTTTGCAGTAAATGATGATGGATGCAGAAACCAACACTGATCGATGAACAGAGAGTGAGAGACCATGGACTACTCAAGGCTCATTCTCCTTGCTGCCTATGTCAGATTTTTTTGTTTTGTTTTAAGGTTAAAGAACGATTCCAGTACATTCAAATGCTACATACCCCCTCCACTCATCAGTGTTGGCGTTTAATCTTTGAGTAATGTGAACAATAGTACTGTGGACATGAATGTACAAACACGCGTTTAGCTTTCAGTGCTTCTGAGTTGATCCTTGTTCATATGCCTGCATACTGATCTCTTTAAGTATTCCTGTATTAAAAACCACCAATTACAAATAGAGCAGCAATGAACATGGGTGAGCACAGGGCTCTGTAGTGGGAAGTAAACAGTCCTTTAGGTAATGCCTGGTAGAGGTGTCAATCATGTGTAGATCTAATTCTAGTGTGTTGGTGAACTGCCACACTGAGTTCCATAGTGGCACCGCCAGTTTGCAGTTCCACAAACAGTGCATGAAGGTTCCCTGTCCCCATATTGTCACCTCTTGTTTTACCTCTTTCAAAAAATTCTTTCTTAAAGATAAGATCTCCTGAGTAAATTGGGAGCATGGGGACCATGGTAGAAGGTAGGAGAAGAGGGGAGAGGAAGGAAGGGGAGTGGAGAAAAATATAGCTCAATAAAAACAATTAAAAATTCTTTCTTTTAGTTTTAGAGATTATAATATGATTGCATCATTTCCTCTTCCCTTTCCCCTCTCCAAGCCCTCCCATAACTTCCCTCCCCTTGATCACCTTCAAATTCATGTGTTCTTCTTTTCAATAACTGTATGTATGCATCCCTAAAGACATAAGTGCAGATTGCTTTGTCTGTAGAACATTACCTGTATTCATGCTTTGAGGGCTGACCATTTAGTATTGCATAACCAGTCAGTGTGCTTATCATCCTAGCTATCCTGACCGGCATCAGACGACGTGGAAGACGAGTTTTCCTTTAAGTTTCTCCAACAGCTAAGGATAGTGAGCACTTTGAAGAATGTTTCGTAGTCATTTGTAGTTCTTCTGAGAACCCTGTTCTGTTCCACAGCCCACATTTTAATTGCTGTGATTGTTTTCTTGCTATGTACTTTTTGAGTTCATTGTGTACTCTATGCACTAATTCTTAGCCACATATATAGCTATCAATTTCCCCCCATTCTATAGGCTGCCTTTTCAGTCAGCCAGCAGTTTTCTTTGCAGTACAGACAGAAATGTCTTAATTTCCTTTCCAGTACAGATGGTTGGTCTTGGGCAACTAGAGTCGTATTCAAAATGTCCTTACCTGAGTCTGTGAAGAGAATTAATAAAAGTTTAATCTTTGGAAACAACTAGAAAATCATTTTCAAAGAAGAAAGCAAGCCCTAAAATTGAAATCCAAGCTGAGTTGAAATACAAACAAGTTAACTGAACTAATATCACATAACCATACTTGGAATAATATGCATTCATGTAACCGGCACCTAGATGAAGCAATAGTGAACTCCCCAGGCCCAAGAGGGGGCCCTTTCATGCCTGCTGCTCTCCAGAGTCACCTCTGCTCTGACTCCTGTCACCACAGATTGCTTCTAAAGATCTCACATTTCATATAAATAGGACCCTACAGCAGGCCTTCGCTTGTGTCTGGCTCATTTTATTTAACTCTGTGCGATTCCTCCAAGTTTTGCATATAGTTGAAGATGCTGATCCTCATGGCCAATAGAATGCCATTGTGTGATTATGCTCTGGTTCCTTTCTACCTTCTGGGGTTGGTGATAATTGTGGTAATTTCCAGTTTGGAGCCAGAACAAAATAGTGCTGTTATGAACATTCTAGTAGAGTCTTTGTGAACATATGTATACATGTCTGTTAGAAATATACTTACTACTGAAATAGTGTTTTAGGGTACCCATATGTTCAGCTTTTATAGCTAACAGCAATTAATTTTCAAAAATGGTTTACTCTAGGAAAAAAAACGCTTATTATCCACATAGATACTATTAGTCTGAGAAAGCGCTAGCTACTGCGTGCTCTTGCCAGAAGTTGTCTCATTTATATTAGTTGGCTGAAGGTGGTTTGAGGTGCTTGGTCTTGGAATCTGTAGGAGTCTTTATTATATGCTGCATATAATGACATTTCTTTTTCCTTCCTTCCTTTCTTCCTCCCTCCCTCCCCTTCCTTCCCTCCCTTTCTTTCTCTCTTCATTCTCTCTCTCTCTCTCTCTCTCTCTCTCTCTCTCTTACTCTTTCATGTATGTTCACATGCACATCTGCCTTTTTATCTGGGTGTCCAGGATCTGAACTCAGGCTTCACACTTCTGGGGCAAACATTTTACTGACTAAACCACATCTTGAGCTCTCTCACCCTTTCAGACTAATAGTTAAAGAACAACTCACATTTATTAAACCATTTCCGTATGTCAGAAACTGTGCAGAGTTCTTCATGGTTGTTGTCTGATTTAGTCCTTGGAGCAATCCTTTGAGGAAGGTAGCATTATTTTTCTCTAGTCACAAGCCTAAGACGGAAGACTGGGGAGGCTAGTAAATGTCCTACCATCTCAAGGTTAGCACATGCTGTTGCTGGGATTTGAGTGGAGGGAAGTTATTCCAGCAGAGGCTCCTTTGTCAGGTGTACTAAGTCTCTTCAGAAAAAAAGTGAGCCTTTAAAAACACTCCAAATAGAGACTTATTTGGGTAGATTGCCTCCTACCCAAGATGGATACACATTTGCAAATCTGGGAAGTGTGCCAGCTGTTCCTATGACCAGAATCACTAGTATAGAAGAAAGAGAACAGGTGCCCAACGCCGGACTCTTCAAACTATGTCACAGGATGGATATAAAATGTCCCTCACGATGCTTGATCTCCAGCTGGTGGCCCTATTTTAGAAGATTCTGGAAACTTAAAGAAGTAGGCCTTATTGAAGAAAGTAGGTCGCTGGGTTGGAGGGCTGATCTTTGAAAGTTATGCCTGGTCCCTGGTGTCTTCTTTACTTTCTGCTTCCTGTCCATCATGGGGTAATGGAGTTCTTCTACCACATATTCCTGCCACCATAATGTTCTACCAACTGTATGGGGCCAAGTAGCCATGTACTGAACCTTCTGAAACTGCAAGCCCAAACAAATATTTTTCTCCTTAAGTTATTTGCATCAGAAATTCTGTCACAACAATGAGAAGTCTGAGTAGCATTGTCTGGAAGGGGTGATAATTCACTTCCGTAGCATCGATGTCATCCCCACTAAATCTTGTCATTATGTGCTGTAGATGATCCCCATGCAAAACTGTGACTGTATGGAAGAACCACACAGCGAGGTTGGAGTTGCCCATGGTTGCAGTTTGATGATCTTGGACTACAGCCACAGTCCAGAATGCAAGGTGGCAGCTGAGAAAGCAATGGAGGGAGCGGGCAAACTGCCAAGTGGAACCTGTGGGGAGTGCATAACCTCCTCCATCTTAGGCTGTCCTTCTTACAAAGGAGCAGACAACACCACACCCCTTCAGGTGTTGGTAGTTCTGGGAGAATCTTGAGGACCCTGAAATGCACAGCTTTGACCTTATCTCCAGAGGCTCCTGCAGTCCCACTGCTTTGGGTGTTGGTAGAAACTGGACGTGGAATTCTCAGCCCTCTGAGATGGCCTTCCTTCAGCATGGGTAGAGTGTGGTGGGCGCTGTAGTGCAGTGTCTACCTTCCCCATCACTGCCTGCATGAGGTCTGCATCCAACCAGCCCTTCTCAAATAGTGTTCTAATGTCACTGTCACCTTAATGAAAGAATGAAGGGAGGCATGTATTTGAAATGTTAGTACAGGTGCATTTCTTAGATATTTTTTTTTTAACCAAAGAATCTTTAAAAAAAAACAACTTCAGTTTTAAATACACTTTTTCCTAAGTAAGCTTTTCTGAAACTGTTATTGTCTACTCTGTCACTGTATGTCCTATTTCTCATTCTCTCCATATTCCCAAGATTTTCTTCGGTGTTCTCTCTCTTCTTCCACCAGGATTAGAATTGCCTCTGTCTTGTTCCATCTCAATATCACTGTTACCTGAAACATTGCCTGTTAGTGCAGCAGATAGCTGTTCAGTGAATGTGTGTTGATGGACTCATAAAATATGCATGGTTGATAAATTGAAGATATAATTCATAACCTTTCCAGGTTGTCTTGGGACTGGGTTGACTTTGAGGAGCAAAATCTTATAGTTCTTGAAAGTCATAGATGAACACATTTGGAGAACAATGATTTTAAACTAATGCCATGTTTCATCTCTGCTGGTTTGTGGGGCTGACTTTTGTTTGGTGTGGGAATTGGGCTCAGGATGCTGAAAAGATCCCAGTGGGAGTGGACTGTAAGTCAGTTCTCCTGGGAGCCTGGTGTCATTTGTCGGCTTGGTGAGTTTACCAGCAGAAAAACTATAAGCTTTGGAGTCAGAGCTGATGAAGATTCTTCCTGGAGGCTCAGGAGTGACACTCTGATATGATCAGGAAGCCATATAGATTCGAGAGCCTCAGCCTAGGCTTTCAGATCAAAGGCAGAGTCATGTTTCAGAGTCAAGTTATCTGATGAAGCTCTTCCTTGGGGACTTGGAGAAAGGCAGCTTTGCCAATAAAGGGTCAGTAATGAATTCTCTCTCACCATTCCCTACCCTCACCACAAGCAGTGTGTGTCAACATCTCTGATCCCAGTCCCTTCAAGCTGTATAAACCGTGTCCTACACACCCTACCCTGGAGCATCTTTATCCCAGCCCTTTAAAGGCATAGCTAATCAAAGCAGCTCCTAGGAAGGATGATGGAGTTATCTTTTACTTTTCATAATGGCTAGATAGAAACTATAAGAAGTTTCATTTTCTACTAGATATTCATTATTGAACAATAAAAAATACATGTGATATGTCCTGAAGGTGAAAAGTGCTCCAAATGCCTCCTAAAATTTTGGAGAGAAGATGTTAAGATGATAATATTTGAAGGAAAATGGCTATTAACATTCTGAGAGTGTTTTCACTTGAGCTTCTTGTGTTTGCTACGTACTTACAATGTTCCTGTCTCATGTAGTCTCTGCTTTGAGGCCTGTTTTACACACGGGAAACAGAACTCTTGATTAGTGTCATGGGGCCCATTACTTCACAGAGTGAAAATCTGAACCCTGGACTCTGACTCCAGATGTTACTGCATTCTTCCCATTGGGCTGTAGCATCTCTTTCCCAGTTACCCCTTTTTTCTCTAGTACAAATATAAAAGCAATATGAGTGTCCTGTTCTAAAAATTTCATCAATATTGTGTTAAAATTGAAGAAAGTAAAAATCTCCCATATTAAATCCTAGTCCCTAAAACAATTGCATTAATGTTTACTGAATATTTTTACATAGTTGCGCATATATTTCTCTGATTCTTTAATTAAATTTCTAACATTTTTGCACATCATTTTTTTTACATATCAATATAATTGAACAGTTTTCAACCTAGTTGTATAGACAGAGTTTATTCTTTTATGGTACTATATATATTTAGAAATATATGATATTCAATAACTTAAATGAATACAGGTTTTTAGGGCTTCACTTAAATTTGACTTTATGTTTATTATTTTTGATGATATATGCTGCATTTTAATAGTCAGATTTAGTAAACATTTCTTTCATGGCTTATTTTTGTCTGTAAGACTTTCTCCCTAAAAAGACCTTCACCAATCCCACATCAGACAAAGGACTGATCTCCAAAATATATAAAGAACTCTAGAATTGAGACATTAAAATTCTAAATAACCCAATTTAAAAATGGGGTATGGAACTAAACAGAGAATTCGCAACAGAAGAATCTCAAATGGCCAAAAGATACTTAAGGAAATGTTCAACATCGTTAGCTATCAGGGAAATGCAAATCAAAACAACTCTGAGGTACCATCTTACAACTGTCAGAATGACTAAGATCAGAAGCACTAACTATAGCTTATGCTGGAGAGGATGTGGAGTAAGGGGAATACTCATCTATTGCTGGTGGAAATGCAAACTTGTACAACCACTTTGGAAATCAGTGTGGCTGTTTCTCAGATTATTGGGAATCAACCTACCTCAGGAACCAGCAATACTGCTCTTGGGCATATACCCAATAGATGCTCAATCATACTATAAAAGCATTTGTTTAACTATGTTCATAGCAGCATTATTTGTAATAGCCAGAACTTGGTAACAAGCTAGATGCCCTCAACCAAAGAATGGATAAAAGAAAGTGTGGCACATCTACACATTAGAGTACTACTTAGTGGTAAAAACATTGACATCTTGAATTTTGCATGCAAATGGATGGAAGTAGAAAACACTATCCTGAGTGAGGTAATCCAGACCCAAAAAGATGAATATGGCATGTATTCACTCATTAGTGGATACTAGCTATAAACAAAGGACATTGAGCCTATAGTTCATGATCCTAGAGAAGCTAAGTAATAAGGTGAACCCAAAGAAAAACATATATAGACCCACCTGGAAATTGGAATCAGACAAGATTGCCTGACAAAATTGGGAGCAGGGTGGTGAGGGGAGAAGGGCGGGGAGAAGGAGAAGAGGAAGGGAGAAGGGGAGGGTTGAGGAGAACTTGAGGGGATGGGATAGTCAAGATGGAGGAAGGATAGAGATGAGAGCAAGGAAAGAGATATCTTGATTGAGGGAGCCATTATAGGGTTAGCAGAAACTAGGCTCTAGAGAAATTCCCAGGAATTCACAAGGATGACCCTTCTTAAGACTCTAAGCAATAGAGGAGAGGGTGTCTGATCTTGACTTACCCTGTAATCAGACTGATGATTATCTTAAATATCACCATAGAACCTTCATCCAGCAACTGATGGAAACAGAGGCAGAGGTCCACATCGAAGCACTGGACTGAGCTCCTAAAGTCCAGTTGAAGAGTGGAAGGACTGAGAATATGAGCAAAGAGGTCAAGACCATGATGGGTTCACCCACTGAAACAGTTTACCTGAGCTAATAGGAGCTCACCAACTCCAGCTGGACTGGGAAGGAACAAGCATAGGACCAAACTAGTCCCTCTGAATGTGGTTGACAGTTGCATGGCTGGGGCAGACTGAGGGGCCACTGACAGTGGCACTTGGATCTACCCCTACTGTATGTACTGGCTTTTTGGGATCCTATTCTCTTTGGATGTATACCTTGCTCAGCCTAGATATAGCAGGGAGGGCCTTGGACCTTCCACAGAGCAATGTGCTTTACTCTTTCTGAGGATTATATGGGGTCGGGTGGGAGAGTGTGTGGAGGAATGGGAGGACGGGAGGGAGTGGGAACTTGGATTAGTATTTTTTTTTAAATCTAATAAAAAAGAGACTTTCTCCCTATATTCTAACTATTGTACTTAATGATACTTAAATTTTGCACCATGTCACTCTGTTTTCTTGCCTTGTAGTTCCAGTAGAGCTTCATGCCATATTATACTTCATTTGTGCCAAGAGTGATGAATTTTTGCGCTTGGCATTTCTGTAACTGGGAGACTTTCTCTTGCATCACCCACTACAGCTCTGCCTGTTAGCATATGGAAGGTCTACATTTCATCTACATTTTATTTAAAATGAGCATATGCAGGTTTCCTGGCTGAGTTTCAGGATGATTTTAGACACTGTCATTGTCTTTCTGTTTGATCTGAATTTCTGGGTCAGCATCCTCCACGTACTGAGAGCTTCCAGACTTTAGTGCTAAGAGCTTTGTGCTGCAATGATAGCAAGTGACACTCACTTCCTTGATATTTTATAAGTCTCTCACTTTTATATTTTAATATATTGAGTAAACTGCGCTGGATACCAGTGGGCCCGATAGTAGACGGTGGGTGGCAAGGTTCTCAGAACGTTATCATCCACACACATTTAGCTCTTCGAAGAGCTACCATCTCAGGTCAGGAGGAAAGAGCTTGAGAACATGGCAGTCACTCTCGATGCCTTTGCCCCATGGGCCACAGTACACAATGGGAGTTGCCTGAACGCATGGTGACATTGTTATGCCCAGGTTAGGGAGAAGAACTGAGATCCCAAGAGTTGTGTGTTCTGTTACACCCATGCACCTATGCCAGGCAATATAGGTCTGTTAACCTTCTTTTCTTTGGGGTGGAATGTTGTAGATACTCTTTGAAAGGTAATGACACTTTCCTCAGCTATAAACACACACACACACACACACACACACACACACACACACACACACAGTAAAAAATTTGATTGCTTTCTCCAAGTCTTTATATAGATTTTTCTAATGGAGGCTTTTAAAGACCAAAATAGTAAAGCTGGTTCTTATCAAGTAAGAGCTTAGATTTTGATCCAATCATTGAAATCCCTCATGCTTCTAGACGTGACACAATATTCTATTTCTAAAGATATTTTTTTCTCTATTCTTGAGAATTGCATACGTGTGTATGATGACATATGATCATATCCACAACCCTCCAACCACTCCCACCTACCCTAAAAATGTCATCTTCCAAACTTCTTGTCTTCTTTCCTTTTTTTGGATAATCCACCTGGTCCACTTTGCCATATCCATAAATTCATGGATATGGGGCCATCCATTGAGCATGGAGCACCCACCAGTGTTCACAAACTCAGAGAAGAATGCTTCTCTCTGCCCAGCAACTATTAACTAACCAGCAACTCCCCAGTAAGGGGCGAGACAAACATGACTATCATCTTCCCCATTTGTGCTGGAGTATTGGCTGGCTGACTCTGGTGCAGATAACCCAGCTGCTGTGAGTTCACGCTTGCAATAGCTATGCCATGTCCCCAAGTCAACCATTCAGGGGTCTCCCGTCCTGTTTCTTATAGTCTAACATTCTTAGCTCTGCACCCCGATTTAGATTTGAACATCTTTCATACTTCATTTATCCATAAAAAATCAGAAGTACCTTTGATTCTTCTATTTGTGGATCCTAGATTCTATATCGATACATAAAGTCCATGCATGTATAGGATATAAAAATAGAAGTGAAAACTGTGCAGGGGAATGTAGGGGACTAACAGTAGTGGGCAGGGGGAAGAAGAGTGAGGGGAGGGGAGGAATGGAGAGATATATTCAGTGTATATGATTTACCTGTGTGAAAATGTCCTTATGAAACCAAGTATTATACATAATGAATATAAACTAACAAAAATTAAAAAGTAAATATAATAATAAAACCTAATTCTTTTGCTGTGCTAATTGAAATGTTACACAAACAGAACAGCCTCTTCTCAGAATCCAGTTCTACAGCACTAAAGCATTTGTACCTCTGAACTCACCTCTGCTTTTCTTGGTTACATATGTAGTTGTTTTTGATTTACTTAAACCTTTTCCCACGAGAATCTCTAAGATAAAAATGACATTGTCCTTGCGTTTTCAGAAATGCAGAACCAGATATAATTTTGAAAATGTCAAAAAATAAAAATCAGCTCTCCTCACCTAAGTACATATGTTCACTCACAGCGTTTAGGTCTCAAAAGATTTACCTGTAGTTTGATCAAGAATCTATGCCTCGGGATTGCTTGCGATTATACATCGTGACTAAGTGCTATTATAAATGAAGAGGGAATGGAAAGCTCAGGTTCCTCTTGGATGAAGAAGACCTTAATCAACCTTCAACCTTATGTGAACCTCTGCTTCTGAGTAATAGTAGATTAGGTAATTCAGTCCAACTTCTCCACTGGAGATAATTTTAAAATATAAGTATCTTTTCTAAAAGGCATCAATGTTCTAATGAGATAATGACCGTACCATGGTCTGAGGTCAGGAGATGGGCAAGAGCAAAACTCTGGTACTTTTGTCTTTGTGTCTGGATGTTTTGTGCAGCTATTACAGAGTACCAAGGTCTGGGTGACTTGAAATGAACAGAAATTGGTGGGCTGGAAGGTCGATAGTACAAGACTGAGGGGCCAATATCTGCCATGGGATTTTTTTTTTTTTTTGCAGAAGGAATCAGTTGGTAGACAGGTAAGGATGTAAGGTAACAAAAGAAGCAGGGAAGAGGGGAAGAAGGGAAGGGAAAATAGGGAATAAGGGAGGAGTAGAGAGAGGAAGAGAGAGAGAGGGAGAGAGAGAGAACAAAAAGAAGAGAGATTAGGGACTCATTTCTGTGTTTAGGGGTTTCATCCCTGGTGACCTAATCAGTCTTGGGGACTCAGTCTCTTAACACTGTTCCATTGGGAAATGTATTTCCATCACATGCCTTTTGGGGACATATCCAGACCATAGCAGCTGTGGAGGATTTTACAGTTGTGGGAGGTGGGCTGGAAGGAGTGATCACACAATGGATGGCCTTGCATATCTATGAGAACAGAGGTTAGAACATAGGTTTGCTAAGAGTGGGATCCCTGTCACTATACCAGGCTTTGAAGTTAAAGGACCCTCGGTGTTTTAGGGAAGCTGCTTGGTCATTCCGGCCGCTCAGACCCAAAATAACCACACAGAAACTGTACTAGTTAAATCACTGCTTGGCCTACTAACTCTAACTTCTTATTGGCTAGCTCTTACATATTAATTTAACCCATCTCCATTAATCTGTGTATCACCACATGGCTGTGGCTTACTGGGTAAAGTTCCATCTAGTGTCTGTCTCCAGCAGGGCTACATAGCTTCTCTCTGACTGTGCCTCCTTTCTCCCAGCATTCAGCCTACCTTTTCCTGTTTAACTGAGTTCTTCCTTGCTATAGGCCAAGCCAATTTCTTTATTTATTCATTAACCAATAAAAGCAACACATAGACAGAAGGACCTCCCACACCACCCGGGCGCACACCAGGCTTTGAGGTTGAAGCTGACATTGTGTTCTAGAGGCTAGCATGAACTGAACACAAGACAGTCTTCACAGACAGCCATTCTTCAATTCGTCTGAGTGGTCTAGAAATTTTTAAGACTAGAAAATTGGTCTCAATTTTCCAAGTCCTTGGTCATAGAAAATTGAAATCCTTGTAGAATATAAAGGTATCCATCCTCTTGAAGGCAATTGGAACACTGTTATTTAGAATTTTTGTGTAGTTTGCATCATGTAGCCATGGCTATTGGTGATGAACTCAGTTCCTGATCCCTTTCCTCTAATTTCCAGATATTAGAAGATAGGGGTTATATTTAGGAAGTGGTCTCCTGTGCCAATGCATTCAAGTGTACTTCCTTATTTCTTTTCTATGAGGTTCAGTGTGGCTGGAGTTATGTTGAGGTCTTTGATCCATTTGGACTTGAGTTTTGTGCATGGTGATAGATATGGATCTATTTGAATTCTTCTACAAGTTGATATCCAGTTACGCCAGCACCATTTGTTAAATATGCTTTTTTTTCATTTGATTTTTTTGCTTCTTTGTCAAAAATCAGGTGTTCATAAATGTATGGATTAATATCCGAGTCTTCGATTTGATTTCATTGGTCTTCCTGTCTGTTTCTATACCAATACAAGGCTGTTTGCAGTACTGTAGCTTCTGTAGTAGAGTTTGAAGTCAGGAATTGTGATGAAGAGGGACATTTTTGAGAGCTGTCTGTCACTGTCTTTCTTCTGGCTGGAAGATCTTTGAAGCCTGCTAAGGCATATACTACATGGTTACTGGTAAGTGTTGTCATCATTCAATCCCTACTAATTGACTTTGCATAAGCCCTATAACACTTTGGTTATGATTTATCAGCAGACTAAAGTATGGAGATAAAAAAATCAGTATTTCCTAAATATTGTTCATTTGAATGCTATGCCCAGAGTTTTTCATATTTTAGCTCTACCATGCTATTGTTTACTTAACCATTTCCTGGTAAGTTTATAATTGTAATGTCTGGTGAAACTTTCTATATAGTCATAAGCACTACAGTAGCAGTTCACACAAATAGGAAGCAGTCTCAAAAATAAATGTAATACAAATAATGTAATGTTATTAAAGTCTGACTGGATAGTGTTTCTCTGGAGTTTATGAGCCTTGGGCCTGCTATTTGTTTTCTAAAAAGATCACCCAATATTAGCAAGGTATTGGGAATGTACTAATAACCAGGACTTAAATGATATTTCCCAAAAGAAGAATAAATGTTTTACTGAGAAAAAAAAACATTTTTCTCCATGCGATTCCATGATATTTAATGCTCTGTCTCCAGTGGCATCTAAATCCAAGTTATATACTCTTTGTAGGAGGTTTGTGACCTTTCAAGAACATACTGGATTAGGGAGTCTTTAGGGGAAAGTTATATTATTCCATGGTTCTCTCCTGTGAGAGAGGCATGTTGGGGAAAAGGTATGAGTCATATTGTTTTTGAGTTCCTGCATCTACCAGATTGAGTACTTATTGGCCAGCAGCTTGAAGAATTAAATTGATTGGATGGGGCTCCATAGCTGCAATGTAGCCATGACAACCAGCTGAGAGAAGTCAGAACTTCAGTCCTCCCAGCATCCCTGGAAGAAGGAGTCTTTCACAGCAGACACACTTGGTCCTTGAGCTTAGTGCTATGGCTCTGTTCTCTGCCAGGTTTCCCCTCCGCCGAGTGGCTGATTTGAACTAGCAAGTTCTGATTTCCCTCAAGGCAAGACCACCAGTTTATATCAGTTAAACTCATATACCATGCTGACCAGAGGTTTGCCAATGACTCCTGGGTCATCTAGGATATTAGAAAATTCTTTTCTGTGATCTTTCTGGGAGATATAAGATACTGAAATGAGCTGCTCCAACCTACTAGCCGGCTTCCAGAATTCTATATTCTGTATACGTGGGTCACAATCAGGAACAGAGACTCTTTTTGCTTGCCACTAAATTTTTTTGTTAATAAAAAAAATAAGGCTAACATTGTACAACATGATGTTCTGAAACACAAGAATACTGTGAAATGTTTAAATATAGTTAATTAACAGGTACAGCATCTCATCTAGTCATTTGTGTGTGTGTGTGTGAGACAAGAACATAGAAGATCCACTCTCCACAGTTTTCAATAATATAATGTATTGTTATAAATGAATACCTCGCTTTGCAGTAGATGTCTTGAAAGGCACAGCTCTTAATTGTAAAGATGTATTTTCTCCCCTTCATTATACTCTATGCTTCTATCAGACCTACTCTTCAGTCTCTATCTATCTATCTATCTATCTATCTATCTATCTATCTATCTATCTATCTATCTATCTATCTATCTATCATCTATCTACCTATCATCTATCTACCTATTTTTCTCTATGTATGCCAAGACACCTACTCCACACAGAGTCAGAGGACAACTTGGTTCTTCTCTTTTACCATATGGGTCCTGGGGATTGAACTCAGGTCCTCAGGCTTAGCAGCAGGTGCTTTAACCTGCGGAGCTATCCTGACAGCACTGATAACTTCTTTTGAGAACTGGCTGTTTAGGTTTTTGCCCATTAAAAATGTGCTATTTGGTTCTTTTTCTTTGATTTTTTTAAAAATAATATTTTTAGTTATTCTCTTGATGCTTACATCCATGTGTGCAACACATCTTGATCCTCCCCTCTCCCCGCTCTCTGGGTGCTTTCTGCATTTTGGATATTAGTGTCATGTCAAATGTATATTGTGCACAGTTCTGAGCTTAGACTTTCACTTCCATTTTAAGGTTTACTGGAGTTATTCTTCCCATTGTTTGCTTTTGTTTTGTTGTCTTTTGAGACAGGCAGTCTAGGCTGGCCTCCATTCGCTATGCATCCTAGGCTGCTTTTGAACTTGCAGCTTTGTTGCCGTTGTCCCTCTAGTCCCAGGTTTATAGATTTGTATCTATAATCTGTTGTAGATTCTTTACTCAGTAGTAACAGCCTTTGCTCCTTCTCAGGGCTAGCTTCTTTTGATCTCCCATTGTTAGGACTTTTGGCATCTGTTGCTGAACTCACCGAAGGTCCACTCATTTCATCTAGGCTAGAGAGCTGGAAGCTGTCAGCACCAATTTGTTCTCATAAGTACATTGGGAGCCCTTCCACTTGAGACAGTAAAGATGCATATCCTTTTACCTGTGTGTGAAGTGACTACCCCTAACACAGATCTATAACTTTATTATTGTCAAGGAACTGAGATTATGGGGCATAAAACCAATTTGCCAATATACAAATAGTGTGATAATGATAGTTTTCAGCCTACTAGCAGAGAAGGAAGACTCAGGAGAAAGAAGGGGAGGGAGAAAAGGAAGACTTTAATGAGCACTAACTGCATCCTAGGTCCCTGTGCAGCTTTTCATGGGGATAGGGCCAACAGTCCCCATGAAAATACTTCCTCTCTGTGATAGCCCATTCTCCAGTATTAAAGCCCTCTTTAGACTGAATCAGCTTATTGTATTTTCTTCCAGAACAGTCCCGTTTCGGTTCTTTTTATGGTGCTTTGCATCTTTTCAATGTGGGTGAGTTTGAGACCCATTCCCTAAGGTCAGTGTTGTATGTTTAGTTTTATTTAGGGTGCCTTACAGGCCCATGGGCTGTCTGAAGTTACACTAGTGTTTACAGAGTGGCCTACTACCTCATCACACCCCATCTGGGAGTCGCTTTTGTCCTCGTATCCAAATGTCCTATTCCCCATGTTGTTATTCTGTTCTCCATGGTATAGGGACACATGTTATGTGAATAATATGTACAAATAAATATGTTAGGCCTTTCTGGGTCATTATAACCTAGTGTTTTATTGTATTTGTCAACAGTTTGGAATTACAGAGAACAGGGCAGTTTAATAACTAGTGAATGTGTTGCTTATATTATAAGTGGTGGATCTTTGTAAGAATTGACTCACAGACTTGTTTAAGAAAAGCAAACCCCCCCATTATGCAGAGCAGACACACATTTGTATGTCCTCAGGTACCTACAGTCAATGCAGTTTTCATGTATGATTTGCTGAGCATCCACGGAGAGAGGCAGTCAGTGCAAAAGATCTTCAAATCAATCTTAAGTCATAATCAGAGGCCGGAAAACTCCATCTAGTCTTGAGACAACACATGATATTTTCACTTGATTCCAGTGGTCATCAGCCAGGGGCAATATTTCCATGGGGGAGGGGTTCATCTGGCAATGTCTAGAGATAATTCAGGTTATCATAATTGTGGGAGCTACTGGCTAACCATTCCATTGTTCATCACCGTGGTTCGGCTCAATGGGCTACTAAGCACAGCCTTTGCCCCATGGATGCTCTCTTCCCAAATATCAAAAGCGCCAAGACTGAGAATTCTGGGGCTACTGTTTAGGTATCGTTTGTCCCCTCTCCTCCAAATCCACATGCTAGAAGTTCATTCCTCAAAATGATGGTATTGAAAGGCGGAAGGACCTTTAAGAAGTGGGGTCTGGTGGAAGGGGGATGGATCTTGACCACCCTCCTGCGCTGCTGCCATGCTTTTGGACTTCCAGAGCTGTGAGCTAAAGAAGCAATTTTCCTTATATGGTCTCGGGGGTTTCGTTATGGTAACACAAGGCAGATTAAGACACTTGCTCTATTCAATCAGCCTTTTACTCATTTCATTTACCTAGGCTAGAAATTTCAATGGTAGAATATGTGATAGCAGAGTGTACTTTGTCCAAACAATGTTGAGAGAGAGAGAGAGAGAGAGAGAGAGAGAGAGAGAGAGAGAGAGTGTAGTTGCTAAATTTTTGTTGCTGCTCATCGACAGATCAGACTAGCAGCTCTCAGGATGGTGTTTTCTCTCCTGAACCTCCTCCTCTGCACTTTCCTCTGGTGGTGTGCTGTTGAGTCCTGAGAGCCAATTGGCAATGATCAATGTGATTTGCTTTGATGCATTCCTGAGGCTAGAGGAATTTTGAACTCTGTGAGTGACACATGCCTAGAGGCAAGGAATATTATAATTCACAAAGGGGAGGTGGAAACCAATTAGAGTTGATTAAAAACCAAACCCACGGTAGGATTCATTTAGGCTCCAAGTCATTCAGCAAGCTGGTGTAGGCACACCAAGATCCAGGCACGCTAAAAATAAAGACGGATATGACTCCCCGTGGTTTACAAGTACACAGGAGAGCACAGGGCAAGGTGAAATAGGAGATTTTTACCGACAGCTCTGCTCCTCCATGATTTTTATCCTGCTCTTGTTTTTTCCCCCTGCAACACAGTTGAAGACAGAGGAGCTTAATTTTGATCTGTAGTGGCTAGACATTGCTTTAGCCCCAGAGAGAACTCAATTCTAATTCTAGCTGTACCACACAAAAGCTATGTGCTCTTATCTAAGCTCTCTAGCTTCTTTCAATTTCAGGATCTTCATATATAAAAGGGGGACATGATACCTACCTACTGTGGAGACGGGAGGCATGATTCTGAATATGTTAGTATAGTCACGGCATGCACCAGATGCTTGGTGAATATTCATTCACCCAGGGATTCTCTGCAGCTGAGGCATCTCCCCATCAGACTTAGTGACTCTTCTAGTGCTGCGAAGGGGCACCATGACTGAGGCAGTTGCTAAAAGAGAGCATTTGATTTGGGAACAGTGGTTTCAGATGGCCAGAGTTCATGACAGCCATGGAGGGAGGCATGGCAGCAGGCTGGCAGGCACTGGAGCAGCAGCTAAGGAGGGAGGGAGGAAGGGAGAGAGGGAGGGAGAGAGGGAGAGGGGAGAGAGAGAGAGAGAGAGAGAGAGAGAGAGAGAGAGAGAGAGAGAGAGAGAGAGAGAGAGATCATGTGATTACTAAAAGTCATCAGATATCCTCGCCTTTGGGGAATGACTTATTGCTCCAGGGTATAGGAGATTAGACCAGATCCTAGAAATACTTCCTGCCATCCTAGGATGTGGGTATATCTTTAATATAGAAAACGGTGACTCTGAGATTCACTATTAATTTGCTTTACATTTTTGTATTTCGTTTATCTTCTGCTATGGAAATATGTGGAAGTTAAGAAAGGTGCTTAGAAGCTGGTTTAGGATCCTTCACTAGCAAGGAACAGGGCATATTGAAGTGAGAATACCATAGATGAGATTCTCCTTTGGTATGCATATATGTGTATGATGTGTACATGTGTGCATGCATGTTCACATATGTATGTGCACATGGGGGTCAGAGGTTGACAATAGATGTCTTCCTTGCTCACTCTTCATCTTCTATATTGAGATAAGAGCTCACCAGTTTGTTCTGGGGGTCCTCTGTGTGCTCTAAAATTCCCTAGCACAGAATGGGGTGGGCTTTGAGGCTTCCATTGGGATGCCTGCTGACTGCTGAGATTACAGGCGGGCTGCTATATCTATCCAGTATTTATTTGGGTGCCGGGGACCCAAACTCCGGTCCTTATACTTCCACGGCAAACACTTTACCCATGGAGATACCTCCCAAGCCCCCTTACTTCTTTTGAGTACAGACCTTTTAGTTGTAAAATGGGCATTTGTTCTCTGAGAGAAGAAAATGAAATGAGAAGGGAGAGTTTACACACTGCAAAACAAATATAAAATTAGGCATGGATGAGGATGTTTATGTAGACTAAGGAGTCTTTAGAAGGTAATGGCTTCTTGAAGGCTGACAAATGCCGTAAGCTTCACAAAATCAGAAAAATAACATTTTTAAATTGACTTCTTGGCATTCCTTTATAATGCCTTTTCATATCTTTTTGGGGCTGAATATCCTTTGATTGCTTTATTCATGTGCCATTTTATAATACCATTTTCTATAGAGAATATAAAGATAATTCAAACATCTTTTCCAGCATGGTTGATCAAAATTTATTTTTTACTATTGATAATTAAAGACAAATTTCTTTTGGGTTCACAACCTGTTTTCAGGCAGTGTCAGGTAAACATCTAGGATAATTGTCAAACTTGGGGGAAAAAAAAACCTCTCTCAAGTTTCTTTCAACAGAACTTTGAAGAACATTACTGTATGACTTTTTATGTTGCTGAGATCAAACACTTGGCAATAAGCAAATTAAAGGAAGAAAGGCTTCTTTGGGCTCACCATATGAGAAGGACACAGCCCATCACGGAGGACCAAGCCTGGCAACAGGAGCATGAAGCAACTGGTCACCTTGTGTATTCAGGAAGCCGGCAACCATCAGGAGGGGGAGTCAAGCTATAAGACCTCAAGTCCTCCTCTAGCTCCCTGCTTCCTCCATCATGGCTCCATTTCCTAAAGATTTCATGACTTTCAAATCCCGGCCACCAGCTGAGGACACACAAGCCTATTAGGGGCTTCGTTTCATATTCAAACAGCAATTACTTCTACTAGCTTCTGCCTCTTTCCGTTGTGTGCCTCATTTCTTCTACTGACATTCTGTGCTGGGCTGTGTAGACAAACTGTTCACCAGACAGGGTATTCACACGGAATCCTGTGGTTCTGCACAAGCAGTTAACTGACTTAATTGAATCAAGCGTGGCTGCAAATAATAGAGATAAATCCAGTTATACCCGGGGCTCAGTAGATCCTCAACACAAGGTGAATGTCACTTAACAATGGAGTTTACTTGAGCTTAAAATACTTCTTCTTGCAAATTAGATAAGAGACAGACAAACAAACCACCACCACCACAAACCTGGATACCTCTGCGAACACACGGCCAGGACCTTTCTCAGGTTTTAAAAGAAACCCCATGCAAGTTAGGAAGCCTGAACTGAGGATGGATACGAGTCATGGTAAATCTTCCTCGGATGAGGACAAGGACCCCGAGATGAGAATTTGGAATGTTGGCCACATCTGTCTTGGTAACCTAAGGTTAGTCATTTCATTTTTATGGAGCTAGATTTCTTCAAAGATAAGTTGGTGCTTAGGGATGTGTCAGGGTTCCTGATACCCGCAACATGGTGCAGTTCTGAGAATTGCTTTTGGAGCCAGCTCAGCAGGGTCAAGGGTGGATGGGGTGGAGCAAAAAGACATAATTACTGGAATTAGGACTAAGCTCCCATCTTTCTCCTCCAGCAGAGATTTCCTTTCTAAACCATCCCTAGGGTTTTCCAACAGACCATGTCCATATAACTACATCACTGCATAGAGCTACAATTATCTATTGTCACAGCAGCCATCCCTCCTCCCCCCCCAGTGACACAAGGAGAGTGAACTGAGAAGTTGAGATTGACTTGTTCAGGCATTTCTCTTTTGAAAGCCATCAGCCAAAGATGTAGGCATCAGAGCTCTGGCAAATTCTGGATTTGTCCTGTGTTGCTCTTGTTTTTTGAGGATTTAGAAGTCAAATGAATTCGTTGGGGGAGGGGATTCTATTGCCTTCTCTACTCATCTCTTGGTTTTTAATTCTCTTCTTGGCTGGGTAGACTGACAAGGAGAAAGGCCCATAATGCCAAGTCCCAATATGCACTTGAATGCTGTGTGCTGTGGGCCCACACATACAATTGTACTATCCTATATAACCAACAGCAAACTCATGTTCTGGGGACAGTCTCCAGAAAAGAATTTCTTTTTAAATATATCTGTCATCCTTGAACTCATTGGCACAGGAGACCATTTCCTAAATATAACCCCTAATAGCACAGACACTGAGAGAAACAATTAATAAATGGGACCTCCTGAAACTGAAAAGCTTCTGTAAAGCAAAGGACATGGTCAACAAGACAAAACAACAGCCTACAGAATGGGAAAAGTTCTTCACCAACCCCACATCGGACAGAGGTCTGATCTCCAAAATACACAAAGAACTCAAGAAATTGGTCATTAAAAGAACAAATAATCCAATAAAAAATGGGGTACACACCTAAACAGAGAACTCTCATCAGAGGAATCTAAAATGGCTGAAAGACACTTAAGGAAATGTTCAACATCCTTAGTCATCAGAGAAATGCAACTCTGAGATTCCATCTTATACCTATAAGAATGGCCAAGATAAAAACACTGATGACAACTTATGCTGGAGAGGATATGGGATAAAGGGAACACTCCTGCATTGCTGGTGGCAGTGCAAGTTGCTATAGCCCCTTTGGATATCAGTATGGCAATTTCTCAGAAAATTAGGAAACAACCTTCCTCAAGACCCAGTAATACCACTTTTGGGTATATATCCAAAGGATGCTCAATCATACCACAAGGACATGTGCTCAACTATGTTCATAGCAGCTTTGTTTGTCATAGCCAGAAACTGGAAACAACCTAAATACCTGTTGACCAAAGAATGAATAAGGACAATTTGGTACATTTACACAATGGAGTACTACACAGCAGAGAAAATAATGACATCTTGAAATTTGTAGGAAAATGGATGGAGCTAGAAAACACCATATTGAATGAGGTAACCCAGACCCAGAAAGACAAATATATGTACTCACTCATAGGTGGCTTTTAGACATAAAGCAAAGAAAACCAGCTTACAATTCACAATCCCAGTGAACCTAAACAACAATGAGGACCCTAAGAGAGACATACAGGGATCTAATCTACATGGGAAGTAGAAAAAGACAAGATCTCCTGAGTAAATTGGGAGCGTGGGGACAATGGGAGAGGGTTGAAGGGGAGGGGAGAGGCAGGGAGGAGAGCAGAGAAAAATGTATAGCTCAATAAAATAAAAAAATCTGTCCTATCTATCTATCTATCTATCTATCTATCTATCTATCTATCTATCTATCTATCTATCTATCATCAATCTATTATTTATTTGACTTTCCAAGCTTAGGGGTTGAGTATGAAGATTCATGACTGCCCTTGACCTGTTAGTAACTGAGCCCTTTATGTGGGAGAGTTAGAGAGACTCAGGGCAGAAGTAATATCTGATTTACATTTTGAAGAGGTTTTCTGTGATATCAGGTGTGGAGTGGTACATGTGTAAGAACAAAATCACACATTATGTTGCCACCATGAAACTGCAGACAAACAGAGAATGTTCACTGATAGAAAGGCTGACAATAATGTTCAGGTTCTGCTCTTTATGCTTATTCACACACACACACACACACACACACACACACACACACACACACACACACACCAGCACACATTATAAAATTCTTTTATGTACCTAATAACACAAAATGAATATTCACATTAATAAAAACGTCTTACAGCAACATCATTTTCAGTGATTAAGTATCATTCCATTGTGTTCTAGCAATTTATTTAATGTTAGACATTTAGAGTGTTTTCAGTTTCTTGGGATTAGCAACAGGGATGAAACGATGATGATCCTTGCAAATAGATAGTTGTCTCCATCTCTTGGAAATAACTGCAGTGGAACCATTGGGTCAGAGGGGTCTGCACATTTTAAAGGCTTCTGATTAAGTATTTCTTAATTGTCTGTTCAAAGAGTTGCAGCAATTACGCTGTCTTCAGCATGGTTGTCCAGTTCCCGGTTCTTCTCAGCCTTACCAGGGCTGAATTTTATCATGCTTTTAAATCTTTGCCCATTTGAGAGGGGGAAAGATGGTAATTCATTGTAATTTGCATTTCTTTGATTACTAATGTGATTGAACATTTTTATAAGCCTGTTATCACTTGTGTTCTGTTTTTGTAAATTGCCTGTTTTATTTCTTTGCAGCCAGGGAATCTTTTGACTTAGGAAATTCTCTCTGAAGGCACCAGAATCAGATTTTTAAAAAAGTCGTTCTCAATATTTAGAAACATTGAAAAGTGAAAGAAATGGCCTAAAAGGAAGAGATCTGGTTCCTGTTAGCAAGTGCTGAGGCTGCAGCAATGGGGACAGAGGCAGATTTGGGGGCCCTTGCCTCTGTTTCTAAATCAGACCCCAGATTGCCTTTCGGGCATCTTGAATTCTGTTAATGGCTCTCAGGACCTTACTGCCACTCTTTTGGAGGGTTTGCCAAAAAGGGCCTCATTATCCAGAATATTTGCAGGCCTGCATTTCTGTGTCTTAAGCTCCCGAGAGGTAAAGGCAGTTTCTTCTTTCAATGCTGCCCATAATGGGTGCTCACTACTGTGAGTGACAAAGAGGTAATGCCACTTCTCAGGTGCCATTCTGCTAGTAACATTTTTTTTTTTGCTTTTCTTCAGACTTGCTGGACAGTTTTAGATAAACAACCCGACTCCCAACTGTCTTTCCTTCTCTTTCTCGAAACTCCCAAAGAAAAATCAGATATTTGTTTGTAAGTTATGCAATGTGAACTAGTTCTTTGAAGATATTGAGAATTATTCCAGAGCCAAACAAACGAATAACAGCAACAACAACAGCAGAAAAACAACTAAGAACACTTTCCCCACAACTCATTAACTACATTTGAAAGTAAACATGAGTTACCATTGACATTTCAAGGGCTATGTTTCCTAATACCCCAACCTTAACAAACTGTAATTATTTACATACTTGGCTGCAATGGAAATCCAATAACTATTTCTAGCCTTGTTCAACAATCCAATTAAAGAGCTCTTTATACATAACATGCCTGCCATGTTTCCATTTGAAATATTAAGATGATGTTGTGTTTCGAACCTACAACTGGTTATTGGGTTGTAATTCTGTGTCTTTAGCCTTGAACTCTCTGGGGGAAGTGCTTGTGCATTCTGCTTGGCCAAAGTTCCAGAAGAAAGAGCTAGAAGGCCTTATTTCCCATGAAATTTGTGGGAAATGGTCTTCACCTATTTGAGTTTCTTTCTGTGTACCTGCCTGCAGGAGATGTTTTCTATGGAGCTTCACATTTATGAAAAGCAGTAGGAACTTAGCTCACTGTGACCCAAATGTTGATCCAACCCCAGTAGGATTGGGCATCTTACTTCATGTGGATATTCTATTCAAAGAACTTCATTTCTAAAACTAATAGAGGTATGGGAATGTTCAGGCTCCTACTGATGCCTCTGCATCTATAGCTTGCTGGAACTCTAGACCATGCTTTGCTGGCTTATCTTTCTATCAAGTGTGGCCAAGAAAGCAACTGTGTGCTGGCTGAGCTTGGTGCACACGGCAGCTCACACCATGCTTAGTCACTTCAGAATATTTCCAGGGCACGGTGATGGGTATTCGGTCACCTATACATAACCACTCCAAAGGTGCTTGAGGAAATTTGCTCAAGTGAATTCTCTTGGAACTTAATTCTGCTGGAAGCCAAATTCAGAGTGGACTACGTTTCAGGGCTTTTCTCAAATGCCTGTGTTGGGTCTTCTCTGGAATGTCTTTATTGAGCGTCATGTTCTACTTTAAGGCAAAAAGGGTGGTAAACTCGTGACGGTTTCCAAGCAACCGTTCATCGGTGAGCAATAGATAAGCACCTGTCTGGTGCATCAGATAAGGAAGAGTCCAGGCCGTATCTTAACTGAAAAACAAAACAAACTACTGCTAGTGCAAAATGACACAGTATGGCACAATGAGAATCCCAAAGATATCCTTGAGGAATGCGAATGCCGTTCTCTAGGTGATGTTGTGACATCCATCACGCTGCTAATCCCATGATCCAGGTGAGCACCGTGAAGTCACAGTGGTGCATTGAAACTGATACGATATAATTTTAACAGTGGCGTTTTCTCCATCCTTGTCTGCTCCTGTCTGTTAAGCACAGGACCACTAGGTTGTGCTAGAGTATAAACACAGTGCATAAGCTCTCCTGCTAAATCTTCTCATTATTGACTGTTGCTTTCATTCTTTCCTGTTTTAAAAACAAAACAACAACAACAATGACAACAACAGCAAGAAAAACACATTAATTTTTTTCTATTCTCGGTGGCTTGGAAGAATTTACCAGAAATATCCTTGGCGTCACTGTTTGAGTGGTTTCCTGCTCTCCTTTCTTTTCTTCCCCTGCTCTTCTTTTTTTCCTCTTCTCCTCTCTCTTCCTAGGGCATCAATCTCCATCTCATACTTTCCACATGTCACAGGGTTATTGTAGTGTGAACTCTAATTGATCTTAATAATCAAAACCCGGAGTCAGATATTAGGGGTAAAAGCTGAAAGATCAGAGAAGCAGAGCAGCCAGCCACTAGTTCTTACCTCTACAAAATCCACAGACCAAATGGGCTTTTCTGTCTCCACAGCCTCAGACTGAATGCAATAACGTCCCCTCTTTTCCTGCCTTATAGTCCTCTCTCCGCCCAACCATTTCCCTTCCTGTCTCTACCTCCATAGTGCTGGGATTAAAGGTGTGGGACTCCCAAATACTGGGATTAAGGGTGTGAGCCAACACCACCTGGCTCTGTTTCTCTTTTAGACTGAATCAATTTCGTGTAGCCCAGGGTGGCCTTGAACTTACAGAGATCCATCTGCCTCTGTCTCCTAAGTGCTGTCATTAAAGGTGTGTGCCACCACTGCCTGGCTTCTATGGCTAACTATAGTGTGGCTAACTCTGCATCTTCAAGCAAGCTTTATTTGTTACAGGACAAACAAAATATCACTGCAGGAAATGGTACCTGAAATATTCTCTGTTCCTACCTTTTCCATAACGCTCCAGAATCATGAATCCACAATGACCAAACAGTCCATCTTTCTGGGGAAGTTCTGATTTACAACGATTGTTCTATTAGTAAGTGACACTCCATTTCTCCCTCCAAAGGCTCCAGCCTTGCCACTGTGTGCATGTACTTCTGACAGTTTGTCACCTTCATTTGGATATTTTTATAGGCATCATAATTATTGTGTTGAAAACTAACCATTCCTAAAGGTTTTTAATTGAAAATATTTTTTTCATAAAATATATTCTGAGCACTGTTTCAACTCTCTCATCTCTTCCCAGATCTTCTCCATCTCTGTACCCATCCAACTTCATGCCTTCTTTTTTTCCCACTTTAGAAAACAAACACACAAATATAAAATATAAGTCAGAATTTAAAAAAAGGGAAAAACACAAGAAACATACACACATACTTTAAAACACAAAATTGAAAATAATAATATATAAGCAAAAGACAAGAAAGGTTAAAAAAAAGATAATGCCCAAATAGAGACAAAATATCTCCAAAAACACAATTGAGTTCTTTATGTGTTGGCCATCTCCTGCTGGGTATGGGTCTACCCCTAAGTACACCCATTGAGATGCCATTGGAGAAAATGAATTTTGCCTTTGCAAGTGGTTGTCAATTAAAGATACCTCATTGATTAGGATTGGGGATTTGTGTCTACTTCCCACTCCCAGCGCTGGGACCCGAGCTGGTTTGGGTATGTTCAGACCTTGTGTATGCTGCCATAGCCTCTCTGAGTTCATACGTGTATCAGTCCTCTCTGAGTTCATATATGTATCAGTTCTCTCGTGTTCTCCTTCGCGTCATATATCCATTCTGGCTCTTAAGTCTTTCCTAAGCCACCAGTTTAATACCCAGTGACCCTCTTTCTTCCCTATTCTAGAATAAGCATCTGTTATTTGCACATGCTAGCTCTTTAAGAGAGCTTTTTTTTGATTATTTTATTTCTTAGGCAATCAATCAATGTGTCCTGTGGATCCTGGATTCAGATATCCCAGATATATCCACTTTCATATCTCCCATAACAACTATGGTTCAAGCCTCTCGTCTCTCTCCACATGGCAATCAAGTCAGCATTTAAATCAGATCATGTTTCTTTCTTACCTAAAGTCCTAATAGTGTTGGGGCTGGGTTGAAGGTTAGTTCTCTCTAGTGTCAAAATCCAAGTTCATCTTTTCCGGTCACTTGCTGGAGTGAAGGTTAATGAGTGTCAGTTTGACCAGGTTAAAGGCTATACAGTCAGTTGGGCAAGCATGGTTTCTGAATGTGGTTGTTGGAGCGGGTCTGTACAATGTTAACATTTGAATTAGTAGCCTGAATAAAGAAGATGCACTGTTGTGTATTGGTATCATCTAGCCTTCTGAGGGCCTTGATTCAACAAGGAAGGTTGACCAGTATTGGACCCATTCTTCATGAGCTGGGCACTGAGCTCTGAAGCTCTGGGTCTGTGAGCTTTGGCCCACAGACTCTGGGGCTTGTGTTTGAGTAGTAACCTCATATTCCACATTCTCAGGCCTTCAGACGCAACTGGGAGTTCAAGCATCCATTGCCCTGCTTCTCTGGCCTTTATGCTCAGATTGAATTAGGCTACTGATGTTCTTAACTATCCAGCTCAAAGAAGTCATGAGGCCTCCCAGGTTCCACAGCTTCACAGCAAATTCCTATAGTAAATCTTTTTATCTCTCTCTCCTCTTCCCTCTGTTTCTCCTTTGGCCCTTTCTTATCTTTCTATCTCATTGGTTTCTTGTTTCTCCTTCTCTGGGATATGGTTGGCAACCAGTCATTTTTTTCTTCAGTTTGCCTCAAGAATGCTTTCTTAGAGGTTGCTGAGTTTCTTGGATCATTTGCTTAATGATTTATCAGTTGTCATCACCAGAGCCTTGCTAGAGATTTCCACTCGTGACTGACTTGGTCAAATTTGCAGTGACTATGGATAATGGAGAATGAAATGTCAGTGTTTTCTGTCTCTCGCATATGAAAATCTGGAGGTAAGTCATCCCAGGGCCTTGTGCTCAGGGTTCTGGCTCTTCTTCTATACTACTGTTATGACACATGATTCTTTATTGCAAGCTCATTCTACATTCCAACGTTGCCTGTGAGGAATAAGTTGATCATTTATTAGGAAAGGAGAGAACTGTCCTCTCACTGCTATAGTAGTTGGTTTTGTCCCATCTTGCTTTCCCCCCCATTATTTGTAAGAGGGAGTCTGGGTATGGAAAGAATAAACGGAACGAGATTGATTTGCCATCAGGCTTACCTGGTTCTAGGTTTTTTTTTTATTTCACTGAAAAAACTTTGCTTTCCTTGGCAATGTGCTGGATTCTTTACACAGTCATCATTTTTAATGCTCTCTAAAGCCCATGATGTGAGCACTGTCTATCTTTTATAGATTGTCCAACCTAAGCTCAGAATGTTTTAGCACATGTCAAATAATATAAAATCTACATGGCCAATACTTCCCACGATTCACGAGAGGTCTTCCAAATTTATTTACTTAGTTTAGATGGAGACTTTCCTTTCTGACCATCACATGGGACACACTTTTTCCTCTATTAGGGTTTTGACAGAAAAGACAAACTCAATGAGATTAGAGCTAACAGGAGAATGTCACAGGGCTTTAAAGAGCCGCACACAGAACTCAGATCTCTCCTACAGACTTGGAGTAAAGGATTGGGAAAATTTATAGCTTAAAAAGTTGATGTGTATCTCCATGGGTGAGCTTCTGGCATAAGAAGCAGAGTTTTCCAGAAACACTCTGTGGGTCATAATTCGGTATCGTCTTCTTGGACTGAAAAGTCTATGTTTATTCCAATGCTTGTGCTTGCCTGACTCTCTGAATTTGTTGTCTCGCTGACATCATTACCACCCTCCTATGGAGTGTCAATACAGCCTTTCTTCTCAAGACATCTCCTGAATGCATCCTCATCAAAAGTGGATCTCACCGCCACCTGAGTGAGCGTGGTTGCATTTTTTAGGTTGTCGCTTGGGTGCTGTTCTGGAGGTGCTGGGCTTTGTTCACCTTCCTCTTCCTTCTATGTGGGCCTGAGACTGGCAGGGGACACGAGTCAGACAGTATAAAGAGTCCCAGTCAGCAGGTCGGATTTCAAAACACAAAAATAATATTCGAGGCACAACTCCCTTGTTTATGCTCACAAAAGGCTGTCTCTGCAAGAACACTGCAGTTCCCTGCACACTGTTGGCCCTCTGCAAATCAGCACCAATGACAACATTATAATTATGCTTCAAAAACAAAGGCAGCCAGAAGTTGCATCTTAAGTATTCCTTCTTTGGTTGTTCTTGGAGCATGTGTGTTCACTCAGCAGAAATAGCTGAAACATACACTCCTTAAAAAGCAGATGTCGCCCCTCACAGGTAAGACCGTCTTCTTGGAGCTCTAGCATCATGGGGGGATATGGGGCAGAGAACAGCAATTCTCAGCTTGGTTTCTGTTCCCAATACAGTTTTAGCAAATTTAGGGAGGTTTACCAAAAGCTTCTGGGAGGGGGTGTCAGTGAGGTAACTTGGGGGCCCTAGGATTTAATTTCACACTCAGTTTTTTTTGACTATGCAACATTAACCGGCTATGTTATCAAAGAGTCTCTTAGTCTAGGCACGATAGTGACTATCATTTATTCAAGAAGGGTACAAGGAACTTTGTAGTCAGTGTAGCTGGTTTCTATAGAGAGATCCGAGATTGGGAGATGATGCTCTGTGTCTGAGGAGGGGCGTAAGAGGGCAGCTGAGTGGTACAGGTGAGACCGATAGCTACGTGTTCTGGAGTCTTCACCCTCCAGCTGTCCTGTTATTGACTGATTGCAAATGAAAACACCTCCAGTTCTGGATTCCAGCAAGACTAAGCTGAACCACACGTTTGGAAGAGAGAGAGAAAAAAAAGTCATTTAACACAACCCCAGTCTGCATGTGGGAAAGAATTAACTGTAGAGATGTGAATGTTTCTGACCATCATGGTCTAACATTGCCCTGTATCTCCTGCTTTCAACCAGTGCTTACTTCCAGGTGGTACTCAAGTCATATTTTAAAAAGTTTTATTTTAAAATTAGCATAAAAGTCCCAGATTTCCTTATGGCATTTTCATATATACTTAATTTCGGTCGCTTCCTTCTACTTCCCCCTATCCATCTCCTTGCCCTCCATCCATGCTTATACCCTCCCACCCCTGGTGCCCCCACTTTCAAGTCACATGCACTGCTCTGTTAACACCTCCACTAAAGTCTTCCCCTCTTCATGGGCCTCTTTCTAGTGTTTGGGCCTCTATTCACATGCAGCTTCTGTCTTTGCTTTTTCTTTATGCCCGGTTCACTTCCTTCCTGTTATGGTTGGGCTCCTCCTGGCTCTTTCTATCAACCTTCACTATATAATTCAACAAGCCAATAAGTTTGTGAGTTTACCAGTTATGTTGAATTCACTCAGAGAGAAACACCAACTTTTCTAGTCCAGAGAAGCAGAGTCCTGGCTCAAATGAGCATCTCAGCCCTACATCCATCGATTGGGGATAATGGGGGTTGTTATAACTATAAATCTGGCTGTATATATAGTGGCCAAGATCTAGAAAGGGAAGAGCATCTTTAAGAAAAGCTGTGTGTGTATGTGTGCTTGTGTTTGTCAGTACATGGTCACTGTACTGTGCATACTGCGGGTGTCTCCTTGTTGGGGGTGACTTGGTGGCTGTATAGTTGTCAGCACATCACTTTTGTCTCTGAATGGTCCCTCATAGAGACAGAAGAGGAAAGGTTTTGGTGGTGGATAAATGAATCCAGACAAGAGTTTGCCAACAATCTCTTTTTAGCATCAATTTCAAACATTCACTAACTATTGGTAAGCCCACTTGATTTTCCTTCACTTTTTCATGCTCATATTCAAACCACTTATCTTTCACCTGACACTCTGAGCACAGGACATCAGGTCATAAGCACAGGAGCCTTGCCATTGATTACAGGATAAAATATAAGTTTCCCATCCACTCCGCTCTTCTTTGGTTGTCTTTTGCTTTCCCTTGTGTGCACTTGAGGTTACGGGACAACTCACAAAGGCCTTTCACTTTCGTCACTTGGTGAATGAACAGCAAATGTCCAGTGTTCTCTCCCAAACGTATTCTCTCTAATTCCCTCCTTGACCCCAGAGCAGAACTAAGTGAATCCTCCCCAGTGTTCACAGAGTGCTCAGTGAACCCATCTTCAGGATGACTGCTAAGCTTTAGGGTACTTGTGTGACAGTGTGAAAAGGTATCCTTTTCTGGGGACACTTTGTCAAATGCTGACAACTGGTGAAAATATGTAAATCCTTGCTATTGATAGGCATCTCTTCTTGGGTCTGGTACCACTAAATAGAGAAAAATCTCACTAATTGGTTTCAGTGTCCAGGAACTATCTCCACTCTTACTCAGGTTCCGGCTCGGCTTGAGTTCCTGTCCTGACTTCCTTTGGTGGTCAACAGCAATATGGGAGTGACTAAACCACGTTGCGGCAGTTGAAACCCTGACTAAGACATCCCCTAAATAAAAACAATTAAAAACGTGTTGTTTGTATATCGTTGGGGTCATCTGTGAAAATTAGGGAACTAATGTCTGAAATTCTTATCTACTTGAAGAGTTCAGAAGGGTTCTGAGGAGAATGCGTGTTTCTAGAATTGTCAACTGTGTTGAGAGTCAGGGCCACAAACTGCTCTGCAGCCCTGTCTCAACCAGCATAAAGCTCCAAGGCAGCTTTCTGAGATTAGTCTTTGTACAGTCTTTTAGCTTACTTACATTTTTCAAGTTGACGGATGAGTTTTTCTACAACAATGTGCTACAGTCCAATAATGCCTAATGTAGTCATTGTGCAATTAGCCTTAAATTAGTTATAGGATAAAATGAAACAAATTTGGCGTTTGAAAATGGGGACTTTAATACAAGGCCAGACTTGAGTGAAAGAAAGTCAGAGAACATTTCAACTCCAAAAGCAATTTGCTTAGCAAAAGGAAGCCAGGAAATTACAGCCCATCATACCTAATTAGCGCACACATTTGCGTTTAAATGCATGCGTTTCCTCCAAGGAACCTTCTCCAAGTTCCTTCCCCCTTCACCTCTCAGCAGCCAGAATTCACTATTGATGCTGATGGTGAAACCGTCATCAGAGCAACGTGATATTGGCCATTTTCTGACAGGGTTGCGGAGGTACTGACAGATTGAGTGTTGCAAAGCATCATGTTCAAGCAGAGTTAATGGCCATGCCATTATGAAGAACTGTTTGGGAAATTCCCATGAAAACTCAATGCACTGAATATACTTCTCCCTCCCACTTTAAGGATTTATTGAAGACTTTACCTAGATGTCTGAGTAATGGGGCTGAACTCTACACTATCTCTCCAATAGTAGGCCAGCTTTAGCGATTCGTTGGTTCAAAGAAATGTCATAGTAAGGGAAAAATCGCAATCTCATAGTGTGGAACCATGACTAACAGTCACTCTGCCCAATTGGTGGATGGAGTAATGGCATCATCAGTGATGTCATGCGGTTCTCACACGGCCTTGCTATGTATGGGGCCGATGGAACTCTCACCACCAAAGACCAGTATCCTAGTGTCGATGGGGGAAGAGTCATAAGAACCCAGATCAAGGACCGTTCTCTAGGGTCTCTTCAGCATCTCTCAGTATTGCTAAGGTGATGAAAAGAAAGGGCTGACTGAGAAGCAGTTTGAGACTAGAGGAGACTGGGGAGACTTGCCCTTAAATGAGGTGCAGTTGGCTGGGTGGGACAAAGGAATAGAGCAAGAACAAGGATGGAAAAAACTCACAAATTCAGGGAAGTCTAGAGTTTACTTAACAATAATGTACAAATATTAGTTTCTCCACCCCCTTCTTCCTCTTACACGTCCTCTGGTGCTGAGAATAGAAAACAGGGCCTCATATGCACACTAGGCAAATGCTCTACTACCAAGCTACCAGCTTTGTTTTCTGCTTTCTCTTTCTTTCTTTCTTTCTTTCTTTCTTTCTTTCTTTCTTTCTTTCTTTCTTTCTTTCTTTCT